>SNQJ01S0153688.1:936-22721 GCA_010110895.2 Picea sitchensis
TACAACAACCATCCTTGGATGTCTTCAAACAGGTGCTAACATACAAAAGAAGAGCCATCAAAAAAATTGATTGACATTGGGTTAATTAAGGGTTGTGAGTATATGTTGGCATATCAAAAATGAATTGTCAAATTTGTAAGTATAATTAATCTATGTTGTTTTACTTCCATCATTTTATAATTAATGAAACAGAAATAATACTTTATATTGAATCTATGATTTATTATGGGACATAAAACTTGCAGGAAACAAAGTATGGAACTAAGCCAACATAAGAATTATTGAAACAAGGAATGAGATTTGATTTTGAACATATGTGTATGATTCATGAGTCAATTATTGCTTTGGAGGTACATCGTTTTTCAATTTACATTCATGTCTATTATTTATTTCAATTTTCATTATTCTCACCAATGTAGATAGACCCATTACAATTTATTTTTATGTTTGTAAATGCAACTTTAAGAAGAAAAAAACAATCAAGACAATGAACCAAACATTCAACAAAATAACCCAAGGCATGGAAGTAGATCGAGCACTAACAACAATTCCAGTGAAGAATGATGACCAAATATATTTGGATATCAATGCAAGGTGCAATTGTATTTTTTTGAAATAATTGTCTGTGAAAATCATACATTTTTGTTTAATGTAATGGACATAGTGTCCCAATTGGAAGACAAGGGATTACCGATAAGTGTCCCATTTTGTATGAAAATGACCCTCTTATTCATATAATAAAATACGTTTTAATTTATTTTATTGCATTGTTCAATGTCACTGTGAAATTTTACATCGCCGATTAAATATATGGATGTTCAATCTCCTTTTAACTTTTTTGCAGGTGTGGTTAGCCCGATCATTGCTAAAGGACTATCCAACAGTGGAAGGAGCATTAGATCCCCCTCAAATTCTTTGATTCACTCCTTTAACATGACGTTCTCCACTTCAAGGTCGTTAATAGAGTTGTCTAGAGTATCTCCAGTTGCTCGGTGTATCTGAGAGATCTGGAAGGGCACATGTTCAGTAGTTTATTCTCTAAATGATATTTACCTTTCTTATTCTTTATATCTCTCGTTTAAATAACCAATCTTTTGGATTCACTGTAAAAAACAATGCTTTGAAATGCAAAAGACTCTTCTTCGTCAAAGGTATCGGTCCCAATTATTTCCATCTAAGGGTTCTGGGGAGCAGTAATCTCTAGTTGGTCGTCGTCGGGGAACATTTTGTCAATGTAAATTTCTAGTTCCATATCTTTGAGGGAGAGATCATGGATATCACTTTCTCCCCTCGGTCCCTCCTCTTCTTGCACTTTTTTTTTTTTCGTTTTTTGCTCGCGGGAAGTTTATGAGAACTTTCAATTTTGTCGGAGGGAGGGTTCTTATCTACTCCTCCGCCTAAAGAACTATGTGTGACTTTATTACTTGGGTATGTCGTTGGAACGCTGCTTCGAGATGTTGTAGTCTTATGTGTGGCAGTCGGGGATTGGGCATTTTTCTCACCCGGACCTTTTCATTTTTTCTTGTACGAATCATTGGTGCTAAGTATTGTCTCCAGGTCACCGGTGTCATGAGAAGGATTGTCCGAGGCATTATCTTTGTCTTCATTATGGATAATGTCAATGAAAGAACTGTTGAAACCGACAACCAATAGGTGTTCTACAAAAATACCATTAGGGTCGAACCCTTTTACTTTTTCAACATATTTCAAATTGAGGTTGTGGAAGTGGCCTGTGAATTCTCCAATCTTGTTCATATTCCCGAGTATGAAACCCCGGACTTTCCAAGGCAGAGGCATGAATTGATTTTTTCTCTTTTCATGGAAAAAATGCAACCAACAGTTGTACCGCCTTTCTATCTCAGCAAGAAACATTGTATTAGATATGTGACATGGAAAGAATGAAGGAAGGATTTTCTTTGAATCCAAAAATCATTATAACATTATAGTTCTCCATTTTTTCTAATGTGCCCTTCCTATCTAGGAACTTGCTCTCCTGGTCAGACATCCGAGGAAAATCCTTTCCAAATATCAACCCTTTAAAAACTGAGACAAAATCATTAAAGACTTCATAAAAATGTTGGGAGGCCTTGTGTCTCCATAATGTCTAGTACCAGAAGGTTACTGGGTCAAATTCACAGTTTACCTTCTTATACAAAGATAATATGGGGAATGGACAGCAATGCGCTATCGCGAAAATTAAATAATATGAGATAAAGAATTTCTTCTGGCTTTTGTATTGCAATAATTGGAAAGAGATTTCAATGGAAATCAACTTTCCCCAATCAAATATGGCTTGTTCCTTCACCATAAAATATAGATATAAATATGGCTTTACTTTCTTGTCCCTTTATCCTGTTGAAAATCCATGCAATTTCCTGGAAAGGGTTTTTGAATGCACTAACCTATAATATGGTGATGTCCTTGGGGACGACTGATGGGTCCTCTAAGAACTCTGGTAAGAGGTCCAATCCATTATCATGCTTATTTAAGAACTCCCTGCAATCCTCGCTCTTGAAAGTAAGCATTGGCTTGGGAAGTCTTAACATATTTCAAAATACTTTAGGCGATAGGGAGACTCGGGAATGGTCCCGCAATTGGATAATACGTTGGTTCAGAATATAATTTTTTACGCACCAGGTGACCAACTCATTACAGTAAAAAACTTCAGGGAAACAATCTACTCGCGCAATTCCATACCTCCAGATAACTTCCTTTTGGGAAGAAGGGGATGAGTAGTAGTAATAAGCTCTGGACCACTCAAAACTCTGGTCCTCACACCCGAAAATATTCAACGTATCTCCGCAGAAATGTTGTCAAGTTGCAGCCATAAAGTGATGAGAACATTCCTTTTCTCTTGATAGTATTTAAAATGAACACTGTAGGATGATAATATAATCTCCCGTAAATCTTGGTTTAATGCATTTTAATGGGAGATGTCCTCAACCTTTTCTCTTATTAATGCAAATATTTTTTAATCTGTGTGGTGAGTTATCACTAATAAAAGCATGATTAATGCCCTCGACCAAGTTTTGGAGAACCTTGGTCGTGTTTGATGATTTTTGGGACTTTGACAGGTTGGTCGAAGATGAAGTGCTAGGCGAAGAGGATATCGTGGGATCTCGCCCCCTTTTGTGGGATTTTTGGGTTTAGGGTTTATGTAATAGGTATGGGATGTCGACCCATGGGCCTTACCCATGTTTAGACCCCTTTTGTAATATATAAATAGATAGATAGGCGATGTAAGAAGGATTCAGTTGTAAGCCAGTGAGCTAAGTGCAAATAATTGTAAATGCTTTGTGCATACTATGTGTTGAGAACTTGTAGAGCTAAGTGCAAGTAAGAAGGCTTTGTGCTGTGCCAAACTTGGGGAAGGAGGATCTGGTGAGGTGCACGCAGATATCATGTCCTATGCGGAGTGGGTTTAGTGGCTATGTGCATCTAAGAGGATTGAAAGAAGATAATAAAGAAGATGAAGAGTTGGTGGACGTAGCCCCACGTTGGGGGTGAACCACATATATCCTATGTTATGGTGCTTTGTGCTATGATGTTCATGTGGTTGTGTATTTACTTGCTTAGTGCTTATTCTGGATGAATGTTTAATGCTTAGTGATATGAATGAATGCTAGATTTGACCTATTTCTATATTCTAAGTGCTTGGATGTGCTAGATCTTGTCGAATACTGCGATGTTATGTAATAAAGGTTTTACCTGTGATGTGAATAAAGACTAATGAATGTTAACTGCTAAGTTCTCTGTTAAGTATTATGATCACATATCCGTGTCCCATCTAGGTTGTATACAGTTGAGTCCTATAACCCCCCTTGCCTCTACCTCGGGTGAGACTTCAGCTGCTTTGCAGGTGTTTCTGAATGGGCCGGTAGTTAGGGTTTTGTTGGTGTGTTGTTGAAGCATTGAACCCTGGGTCTATCCCTATGCCAACAAATGGTTTGGTTGTCAGGAATTGAAACTGTGATTGCTGGGAATTGAGGAAAAGAGAAGGCTCTGTGCATAGATCTATTGTTATAGTGCACAATACTCTATTTGATTTATGAAGCTCTGTGCCAAGAAGATAAGTCTGATCTGAAGAAAAGAGGAAAGATCTTAAAACTTTGTGCTCTGATAAAGGTAAGATAAGTGGGAATTTTTGTTTCAAAAGAATGGATCTAGGTATATTTGATAGATTTCGTCCTAATCTGAAAAATAGGGCATGGATAGAAGAAAGAAGATGTGATATTAATAGATCTCATAAAAATAACGAAATATATGTTATCCCTATGCATAGAAAGAATTTTTGGACTAACAAGCGGATGAAGGATCTTAGAAATATTTTTTTGCAGGACCATCACTGTGATCCCAGTGCGCAGTACAGGAAAGATTGGGGATCATTTAAGAGAAAGAGAGGATTAACTCTTTGTTATAGTTGTAGAAGACCAGGACATCTTTCTAAGGAATGCCCTGGTAGAGGTCCTATTTGCCTTTGATGTAAGGCTACTGGACATGAATTTTTAGATTGCCCTAGAATGATTGCTAAAGTTGAAAAGATGAACATAAGACAAGAAAACCACGAGGAAGGTCAAGAGACTATGAATATGCTAAAGAGATAGAAAGAATCAAAGGCTATATTATTGCAGATGAAAGAAATATTGAATGATCACAGAGACATCAATTTATCAGAGATTTTAAAAGAGAAAGAGTGCATAGAAACAAGAATATGATACTTTGACATAGACTATGTATTGGATGTAGAAACACAGGTGAACATTATGACATAAAGTACTTGGGAAATCTTAGGAAATCTTGCTATGATTCCTTCATTGGGAGGAATAGGATTGTTTAAAGGAAAGATGATAACCCCATGTACCTATGGTTGCTCATGGAACATCGACAGAAGAATAATTCAAGGTCATTAAGTTTGCTAAGAATAATTCTCCTGTTGCACTCTTGTTAGGAAGGACTTGGATCAAGAGAGATCAGACCCGAAGGAGAGAGGAAGAGGAAGCTATAGAGCAGAAAAAGAAAGAATTAAGGGGTTTCATGGCTAAAAGAATAGTGCACTTCATAGAAGAACAAGAGGACAAGTCAAATCAATTGAGGGCTAGAGACTTAGCTGTCAAAGTTCAAAGAACACAAGAAGACTTAAAGAACCTATCCATGTAGGAGAGTAGAGCACCTACTCCAGAAACAGTAAGAAAAGAAGTATTATCCTCAAACCTTGTGAAAGATCCTCAATGGTGTGAAGTTACTATGCTAAGAAAATATAAGAACAGTAATGGAAAGAGGAATCTAGAGACGCAGATCACAGGAAAGAAAGCTAGAAATATCAGTAAGAAGAAAGCAAATCTATAAAAATTGCAGGAGGTTCCAGAGAGGACTTCGCACAAGGAATACTTGCAGAACTTGAACCTCACCAGAATAGCAGAACATCATTGACTGACACTTCGCCACGGTGGAGCAATATGACTGTTGGAGGCACCCCAACCGTTAGAATGACGCTCCAAAATGGCTAGAAACATAGTTATTTCCAGAATGTTCTCCATTGGACCATTGGGACCATGCCATAACAGATGGACTTGCATTGATTGAGGCATTCCTGCACATTGGAGGAGTCTGTTACGACGTTGTTTATTTATCCCATTGAGCGTTGTACCAAGGACACTTTTTCTTGGCTTTCCAGTTGATCGCTAGTAAGATCGTCAGGAAGAACTGACCAACGCAGGTCACGGGGTTCATCATTGACCTCGCAGGAAAATGCATCGAAGGGATGCAAATGAATTGGGCGAGCTACCTTGTCAACCAGTTGGAGCAAGATTGTCGCGAAGCATAGGACCAGGGATACAAGTTTCATTTTAGCTGGTTGATGATTCTCATTTCCTTCATTGCTTGGGAGATGTCGGAAGGAGCGACCTTCCCTAAAATTGAGTCATTCGAACCACTGGCCACAAAGTTCACTATACTCTGGTATTAGAGAGACATGGAAAAATAGTGGAAATCCAATGCGATGTTCCACACATATTATTTACAGTTGAAGAAGTCCATTGAATCTTTCCCTTGCATGACATTGAATACCCTACACAGGTTCAGGCCACTTGCAAATTTTCATGTAGATAGGCATTTCATTTACATCACTGCACGTGGGGACGAACACAAGGAAGAGCTCTAGTCCTATTACAAACTCACAGAGGAGGACATGGAAGAAATAACCAAGGAATGGCCTGAAGAGTTCCTTGCACCGGTCGAACAGATAGAACTCTATGACCCTGACCTCATCGAAAGTCTTGTAGTCACTCGAGAAGAGTATGATGGAACCAGTAGCAACAGGAAGAAAAAGAAGGAAGAGGTACATGAATTGAAAAGTGCATCAAAAGAAACTACACCAGATTCACCTGAAGGAGGAGGAGATGATGAAGTAGACAAAGAAGAGGATGAAGGGGAAGAAAAAAAATGGGAGCATGCTGAAGTGACACCGCCTAAGGATCCCATCACAGAGGTTGAGACATCGAAGAAAAGAAAGGGTTCCTTGAAGAAACCTTCATCACAAAAGAAGTCAAAATCCAATAAACCTCCATCTTAGACTGTGCTCATGGTAGATGATATTGACCTCATCATCGTCGTTTTATCAGATACCTCAGAGGAAATTTTGCAAAGAAGTGAAGCCAAATAGGAGACAATGTTTGAAAGAATCGAGGCAGATCTCAAAGGGGTACAATAGGCTCTTTATTCAAGTTGTGCAGTGCCTACTGTGTCGTTGTTAGCAAGGGATATAGAAGTAGGAGATGAGCCTACCCAACTACACAGATTAGCAGATTCGACAGAGGCTCGCCTTGGTCGGGTCCAGGAGGAAAAGGATTAGGCCACAGAGGAATTAAATCAAGAAAAATAATAATCCCTAGAGCAACATCGGGTTGCATAGCAAGAGAAATATGACCTCCTGACAAAGTTTGCATAGGATAAAGCGCAGATCCAGAAGGAAAAAGAACAGCTTCTCACAGAGAAGATGGGAGTCAAGGAGGAAGTCACCAGAACACCTTTCTTTGTGTCAGGCCTCGCACAGATAGAAGAAGACACAGTGGAGAGTCAAGTGGAGAAGCTCGTTGAAGCTATTCAACAGATTCAATCAAGAGTGGTCGAATAGTAACTACAAGTTATGCAAAGCACTCCGCAGGAAGTGCGATATCAGAGGGAAGAAACTACTCGGAGCCCAGTCAAAAGAATCAAGGAGTTGGCCTTAGAATGCAAGCAATTAAGCAGACGAAGTGCGCAGACCTATGAGCGACTTGCAGAGGACCCAGAATTAAGGACATTGGAATCACAGCTCCATGAGGCAAAGAAACAAGAAATGACAGTACAATCAAAGTTGAAGCCTCTATCAATAGTCAAGAGGATGAAAAGGTCCCAGGAACAGTGCACTGTTCAACAATAGGTCCATGCCATCCAGAGTAAAGTCATGGAAGTGACTCAACGAGTATAGCCAGTGCAGGATGAAGCCTACACACTTTTTGAGGAGATTGAGGGCAAGGTGCATAGCTAGAACAAGTAGTCACCATGGTGGAAAAATGATTGGAAGGACTGGTGACTGAGAAAGGTATTCAGGAGTTTGTTGAATAAGAGGCTCTGGTGAAGCAGCAGGTCAAAGCAGCTCAAGCCAAGATCGAGGCCTTTGAAGCAAATTTTCCCAAATCAGAGTGACTCGAGATGAGTCACAGGTGAGTGTTGGGGGCCTATTGGCCCTCGACCAAGTTTTGGAGAACCTTGGTTGTGTTTGATCATTTTTGGGACTTTTACAGGCTAGTCGAAGACGAAGTGCCAGGTGAAGTGGAGATCGCTGGATATCGCCCCCTTTTTTGGGATTTTTGGGTTCAAGGTTTATGTAACGTGTATGGGATGTCGGCCCATGGTTCTTACCCATGTTTAGGCCCCTTTTGTAATATATAAATAGATAGCTAGGCGATGTAATAAGGAGTCATTTGTAATCCAGTGAGCTAAGTGCAAATAGTTGTAAATGCTTTGTGCATACTGTGTGTTGAGAACTTGCAGAGCTAAGTGAAAGTAATAAGGCTCTATGTTGCGCCAAACTCGGGGAAGGAGGATCTCGCGAGGTGCGTGTAGATATCATGTCCTATGCGGAGTGGGTTTTGTGGCTCTGTGCATGTAAGAGGATTGAAAGAAGATAATAAATAAGATGAAGAGTTGGTTGACGTAGCCCTATGTTGGGAGTGAACCACATATATCTTGTGTTATGGTGCTTTGTGCTATGTTGCTCACGTGGTTGTGTATTTACTTGCTTAGTGCTTATTCTGGATGAATGTTTAATTCTTAGTGATATGAATGAATGCTAGATCTGACCTATTTTTATATGTTAAGTGCTTGGATGTGCTAGATCTTATCGAATACTGCATTGTTGTGTAATTAAGGTTTTACCTGCGATGTGAATAAAGACTAATGAATGTTAAATGCTAAGTGCTATGTTAAGTACTGTGATCATAGATCTGTGTCCCAGCTAGGTTGTAGACACTTGATTCCTACAACCCCCCCTGCCTCTACCTCGGGTGAGACTTCATCTGCTTCGTAGGTGTTGCAAAAAGGGTCGATATTTAGGGTTTTGTTGGTGAGTTGTTGAAGCGTTGAACCCTAGGTCTACCCCTATGCTAACAATTGGGAAGGACGGGCATGTGGCAGGGATTGACGGGAGAGGAAAATGATTTGAAAATTTTGTGAACCTGGGAGCCCGAGAACCTGCGAATTTGTGACAACGGGAGGTGAAGAATGCACTAAGTATGGAAAGGAAGGGCATAATGCCTTAAAAAACTAAAATAAACAACAATTTTTCCCAGTTCAAGATCCACAAAAAAAAAATTAGATCCCATAATATTCACCTCTGCCAATTCGATAATAGGGAGGTTGATTTGGTAGATCGAACTATTGGTCAGTTCAGGATATTGGGGTGCATCTGGGGTTCCTGTGAGAAAATATAATGCTTTGATGAAGATTTGTTTGTATTGCAACATGTGACAGTAATTGTGTCCCGATAGTATTTAAAATGAACACTGGAGGATGATAATATAATCTCCCGTAAATCTTTGTTTAATGCCTTTTAATGGGAGATGTCCTCGAGCTTTTCGCTTATTAATGCCAATCTTTTCAAACCTGCTTGGTGAGTTGTCACTAATAAAAGTGTAATTAATTTCCATTGGGAAGTGTGTGAAGGTGGCAGGGATGGACGAGAGTGATAAATGCTTTCAAACCTTTGTGAACCCGGGAGTCCACAAAGTCGCGAATCTTTGACAACAGGAGGTGAAGAATTGACTAAGTATGGAAAGGCGGGGCGGTCAGACGGACACAGACAAACTCATCATAGGTAGAGTGAAGCTTGCAAGTTAGAGAAGTTTGGGGTCGAATTGTAGATCATGGAAGTTTTGGGTGCAATATGTATATCATGGAACACGGGGCATGAGATTTCGATAGCGCCAACTCGAGAACCCGCGACCATAAACATTAACTATGGAAAAAACATTCTTAGCTATGGAATATACTTGGAGCTCGACAAACTCAAGTTCAATTTTAAAGAGAATTTGTTTATATTTATTTCAATACTATTCATATTATTTTATTTTAATAGTATTTTTGTGGCTCAAATGTAAACCATGTTCCAATTTGAAGGGTGTTTTCAGCTCGCAAATTTTGCTCAAATGCATAAGCAATAGACATAATATATGACTTAACATTTTCATATGCAAGCATATTCTCAAATATGACAAGCTGTAATATATGCACAATACTAAAGAGGGACATGAAATCAACACCTTTGTAGATGACAGTGGGCTAGCACAATGTTGCATTCTTACTGTGATGATGCCTTAAAAAAACCAAAATAACCAACAATTTTTTCCAATTCAACATCGACACAAAAAAAACATCAGATCCCATAATATTCTCCCATTAATGCGTTTTAATGGGAGATGTCCTTGAGATTTCCGCTTATTAATGCCAATCTTTTCGAACCTATGTGGTGAGTTGTCACTAGTAAAAGAATAAATAATGTGCATTGGGAAGGGGCGAAGGTGGCAGGGATGGATGGGAGAGAAAAATGCTTTGAAACGTTTGTGAACTCAGGAGTCCGTGAACCTGCGAAACTTTGAAGAATCGACTAAGTATGGAAAGGAGGGGCGGTCAAACAAACTCATCCTAGGTAGAGTGAGGCTTGGGAGTTCGAGGAGTCTGGGGTCAAAATGTAGATCACAGAATTTTTGGGTGCAATATATATATCACGGAACATGGGGCATGAGATTTCGATAGAACCAACTTGGGAACCCGCGGTCATAAAATTGGCTAAGTATGGAAAGGAATGATGGTCGATCAAACTCGTGATGTGGGGATATAGATGCAAATGAGGATTTGTCAGCCTACCACCCCTGGAACCCGCGATCATAGAAATGCGACTAAGTATAGAACTAGAAAGAGATAATAGAGGGGAAGAAGAAAAGGGAAAAGAAGGTAATTATAGAAGAGGAAAAATAAATGGAGAAAAGAACTTTATCCCTCACACAACAACACTTAGTCTGATAATTATCAAGCGATAGAAACACATTAACTATGGGAAAAACAATCTCAGCTATGAAATATACTTGGACCTCAACAAACTCTGGTTCAAGTTTAAAGAGATGTTGTTTATATTTATTTCAATATTATTCATATTATTTTATTTTAATAGTATTTTTGGTGGACTAAATGTAAACCATGTTCTAATTTCAAGGGTGTTTTCGGCTAGCAAAATTTTCTCAAACCCATAAGCAATAGGAAAAATATATGACTTAACATTCTTATATGCAAGAATATTCTCAAATATGACAAGCTTTAATATATGTATAATTTGGATAAAGTATACAGATTAGAGTTTTGTAACCATACCTCTTAGTCTCTGGACCTTGCACTATGTTGGATGTTTCAATTGTACTTGTCGATAGTTCTTGTGAACTAAAAAATCATGTGTTGTAAACGACATAAACATATTTACCATGGAACAATAGAATAAATAACTGAGGATATTTGTTTGCTAAACATAGCAAGAGCATAATCTATGAATCTTTACCTTTGGCCTTGTCGTTGTGTTGATGTTTGCAATGATTGACTACTCATGCCCATGTCACTTGTCAAACTTTTTCTGATACAAACATGTGTACATCGAACATCACAACAAACAAATATGCATACACATTGTATATTGTTCATAATTGATATGGATGTACATTAGACACATGCACTGTATTTGATTTGGTACTATTGTTGGAATACCTTTTGGAAGATTGTACTCCAACTTCATCAGTTGTGGCACATAAGGCTTCATCCTCGTGTTCAATTAGTCTGTTTGTTTTTAATGTAGCAATGTAGAGAATACAATGGACATGAAGGCAAGTTGCTACGTAGGAACACATGTAAAAAAGATGGAATACAATTTTATTTATTTCAAGGTAGCAACACAGAAAATACAATTGACATGAAGATAAGTTAATATATAGGAAGATATGCAGTATCTAAGAAAAAAAAAAAAAAGAGCTGCAAATCGTTAGAATAAATATACACAGAATAAATGAAAAACAATTGGATATGGAATACGGGTAGAAGTATGCACCGTTGTATGTCTTCTTATACATTTTTGGTTAAGAGTTCTTTGTATTGTCCAATTTTTATGTTTCTTTCAATGAAGGAAAGTATAAAACACAATGAACATGAATGTAAGTTGGTATGTAAGGAAAAAAAAAGGAATATGTACATATACTAAACTAGAATCAAAGGAATAGAGTAACAGATAGTGGTAGAAACATGTACCATTTTTTTTCTTGAGACATGTTTGTGTCTATATAGAATTTTTTTCTGTCCAAAATCAATTACAAACCAGGAAAAACTAAGAAGTTGGACGATTCTAGCTGAATAATTTGGTTTTGTGCAACAAGTTAGCTAGATATGCTTTGAGACATAGAAATATGATCTTGTAATATGCTTGTTGTATATTTCATAATTCAAATACAATACTAATTGTATCGTGATCAGACCAGTATGTGTCTAAGACAAAGAGGTTGTATTGTGAAATGGGTACAATTGACCATGCATGGTCAATAAGTGTGTTTTGTACATGGTTTATCCTATCCAAAAGAAAGCAGAGACTATAATTGCACATGTAGGTTTCCAATTATTTTGTTCTGGCATTATTTTGTAGCATGTCAATATTGAAGTCTCCTATAATGATAATGGTTTCGTTCAGATGTAAATGCTCTAATGCATTTGAAAGAACATTCAATATGTTGGACAATGTTGCATGCTGAGAAACATAGAGATTTAGTATTGCAATTTCTGATTCATAGAAAATTACTTTTGCCAGCACCATCTCAACATTGTTTTCTTCGAAATGCATATGCTCCAAAATTGTTGCATGTTTTTTCACTAATATCATCACCCCATGTGTAATGTAACTTGATATGCAATTGTGATTTGAAAATTGCTTGTTTTTCATGCATAATTTCATGTATGTTTCCTACAAGCACATAATATCGGATTGCATTGTGTCATAGTCATTGAGTATATCATCCATATGTGCATGTAGGTTGCGTGTGTTAAGTGAGAGAATTGATACAGATGAGTTTGTTTGTATGGATTGATAATCATATTGTAGATGTCATTTTGTGCTAGTCCTAAGGCGTTGCATCTCAATATCAACTTTATGTTTGAATTTGAAGTTATCTTTTGTAAGAGTGCTTAACAAATACAAGGAGTCTATACTTCTGACACGGGACAACGTTGTGTATACAAGTCCATGTATTCGAATTCCAACAGGGTCAAACACAACACTATCAAGTGTTATCCCTTGTGATCTGTGGACTCTACGTGCACATGAAAGTTTAATAGGAAACTGTTTTCGAATCTTTAGTCGACCTATCTTTGTCGATATTGATACTAGTTTTGATATTCGTAAGATAGGTGTCCAATCACGTGCAATGTTTGAATTATATAGATAAGCTAACTTGTTTTCCTATCAGTGGCCAATATGCAGCTCATGGAACTTAATCCAAAGGACATCAAATTTTTTTGTTTTGGTATAAGCTTTGAGTATTCCATTTGCACCATTCACCAAGCCATCATGTGAATCATAGTTGTAGGCATATATTTCAACTAGCATGTCTAATTTTAGGACAAGTTGCAAATGAAAAGTGGTTGTATGTTGATGACATGGGACATTTCCATGGTTGTCTTCTTCGAGGTCAATTGAATTGATGATGATATCATCACCAGGCATGAGCGATAGCATGTACCTGTTATGCATTGCAACATCCCTATTCGTGTAGAACAGGTAAGGGAAGGTTGGGTATGTTGGTAAAGGTTGCATGCACCTTGAATTGATATATGCTAAGTCATCATATATTTGGTTGTTTGTCTGCATTCTATTCAGAATTGCAATAAATGTTTCATCTGTCTGGCACATGGTAGTCTGTAATTCAAAGAATTTTATATTGTCTTTCCAGAAGCCATGTGTCACTGTTTGCATATTGACCATAGGTTGTTCAAATATCAAATAATCTTGGATGGGTTGCGCCTGGTAAATATCCCCACAAAATATCATGTCAATGTCCCGTTTCTTAGACAGTGGTCAATGGAATATAAGAAGTGACTTCCAATCAAAGATGCCTCATCTATGAAGACAAGTTGTACCTCATCATAAATCTTAGACAAGGTATATAACATTTCCTTGCTGAGTGGAAGCAAATGTGACTTGTTAAAAGGCATTAAAAATGAAGAGTGGACTGTTGTTCCACCTGGATTATATGCAACTTTTCTTGTGTATGCAACTATTAGCCCCTTTGGTTTCATAGGGTCAGTCGAATTGTTTGAATCATAGATTCATATAAGAATTTGGAATAGTTATTTCGTTGTGAATGTCTTACCTATTCCTGCCCTCCATGTAAGGAACAAGTGTACATGAGTGTGCATGTTTAAGCATTTTTTAATTGCAATGTCCTTTAAAATTGCTTGTTGTTCTCAATTCAACAGTGGTCCGACTTTGTAGTATTCGTTATTTTCAATAAAGAAAGGATGTTTTGTGACTCAAAAGCCAATATTGATACGTTTTTCAATGGCGGTTGCTCGAGGACAAGGACAATCTGCTTGCAAGTCATAGGACTCATAGAGAGTTCTAGTTGTTTTATGATTTGTCAATGTCTCATCAACATTGTCAGGGTTTTCTAGTTCATGAACTGCACTTTCTAAATCACCCCATGTTGGATTAACATTACATGTAAATATAGATTCATTGGTTTGTATTGTAGTCTCATAAGCAATATATGCAGCCTCCCATGTGGGGAAGTTATGTTTTAATGTGTTTTCATTTTGATCAAATGGAATGTACAACAATAGTTTTTCTCTACAATAGTTTTCATAGTTAGTGTCTTTGTTGTATTTGACAAAGCATATTGCACTTGGTTTTTTTCTTTTATATATGAGTGTACCATTTTTTTTGTAATGCAATACAAACTCTGCTAAGTGGATATGCTTAATAGGAGATGGACGCTGGAGGTAATAATCAATAATAGAGTGACATATCATGTCCTATGAATTATCAGGATCTTGTTCTAGCAAAGACGATGGTTTAAGCACAAATGTGTGTTTCTCAAGTGGAGATGTGTTTATGAAGACACATTTCCTTGAACTACAGTTCAGAGGCAGAGAAAATGCAATGTGGATTGTTTGTTGAGCAGACATTTTTTGAAGATTAAGTAATGTATTTCCAAGTGTACATATCATTTGCATAACATCAATATGAATGTTTTCATGTTCTTTGCATATTCTTCTAAATGCACTTATCATAGATTTGTCAACCTTTTTCATGTACGAGGTACAATATGATGTTGCAGCATATGCATTGAGGACATACTATGCATCTGTATTTTCATTCCACATAATTGGCATGTCCTTGGAGAAACTGTTGTTCCAAATATATGAAAGTTTTCGTTTAAGGAAAATTGTTGGTTGTTTAAGTGTAGATTGTATGACTTGGATGTACTCATGTTCTGTTAGATTTAGCTCTGCCAAGGAGTCTTCGAAGATCATTAAGTCATCAAAGTCTCATTGTTCTAGAAATACGAACAAAGATTTAGATTTCTCAATGAGAACATTGTCCTCTAAACTAATTGGCTTTATGATTCTTGTTGTTCTCATTGGAAGCACATGGAAATTATATCTGCAATGTGAATTTTTTCATTTTTTACAGCTTCTTGTATGATAATGTCTAAAATTTGGCAAGTTACGGATCCAAATGATATGTGTTGCATGTTATGTTTTTGTCCAAAAACTGCTTGATCTGTGAGTTGTTTTCATTTCCATAGACTGGTGCACCCTCTATCCATAACAATGTGTGGCCATGCTCACTCCCTCTATTATGGAATTCAGTCACAAAATAGTAGTCTGATATTTTTCCAAAGAACGTTTCATCATGACATATCAATTGCCTCAAAACATTTATTCTATGTCTATAGTAACGAGTACATGTCACTTGGTATTTTCTTATGAGGTAGTCAATGTCATCATTTTCCAATGTATCAGTTTGTTTTTTCCTTTTCCTATTTCTATACAATGCAGACACTATAGCCACCAACAGATCCCAGTGATGCTCTTCACTTGTAAATGTGATGAAAAAAGTTGGGGGTCCCAATTGTCAGATCATTGAAAATATAGTTTTCTTGTTTTGTTGCAATTAGTCAGGAGAGATGTGAATGTTTTTGTAATATATGTATCTAATATCTGATTTTAAGATTTTTTCAAGGTTTTCTTTGTACTTGAAATCTTTGGCAAATAAATTTCTTCCTTGTAGTTGGACTTTTCTTATTCGCACCCACATGCAAGAGAGAACTTTCTCAATTATTATGCGAATTGTCTTGAAAAACAAATTTGTTATGTGACAGGAGAAGTCACCGCTTGAATGTAGTAGTTCCCATCGAACTATTTTTTGGTAGTTGAATCATTCTGTGATGTCACTGGGACATGGATCTCCATAGAACAGTGTTGGGAAGTTCATTTCCTCAACAAATTTTTCCTTGAATATTCCAAGTGGACGTTGCCCTTCAGCAGGTGCAATTTCGACAATCTTGTCTTGCAAGTCACGAATGCGTTGTGAGTCAGTGAATCCATGTATCAATGTTTTAGCAGGTCTTTCATTCTCTGACTCATCGCTCGTATCAAATTCACTAGTAGTGTAAAAAGTCTCTACAGAGATGTCATTAACTTCTTCAATAACATTGTTCCAGTGATCATTTATACATATGTTATGTGCTTTGTACAGGGCCCTGGAACATAATTATTTTAATGCTTTTATGATAACGTGCACATGCACTTTACATGTCTGGTATGCATTATTGTATTGCAAACGTCTTTTGAGAGCTACAACAATTGTCATTGTATCGCTAATGAATTGTGGCAGAGATTTGTGCACAACATCTAGTTGGACATACACATTAATAATTGATCATGTTAAGCCCATTTGGGGTCGTTTATAGCCCTAGGGTCTGATTTGTGCAAATGAAATTTGCAGAGACACAAGTCTCTCTTCA
The DNA here is from genome assembly GCA_010110895.2 of Picea sitchensis. Classification (NCBI taxonomy): domain Eukaryota; kingdom Viridiplantae; phylum Streptophyta; class Pinopsida; order Pinales; family Pinaceae; genus Picea; species Picea sitchensis. The sequence goes on from SNQJ01S0153688.1 coordinate 17,526, forward strand.
AGTTTTGTAAGTGTACTTACATCTGGTAGTGGTGTGTTACATCTTATCTGGTCAGGCGTTGCAAATTCTGACAATTTTCCATTTTCAAGTGATCGTTTGCATGGAAGACAAATATTGCCACTAGAAAATGTTCTATCATTTAGTGTCAAGCCTAGGTATTCTTTTTGCAAGTCAGGGGTGAAAGATTTAGTGTTTTTTGTAAAATTAAATTGTTCGCAAATCGCACATGCAATGGAAGGAGTGTCTTTAATTTGCTTCATATAGATCTGTTTTGCATCCTTCTTCCCTAGACAAGCATGCGTAGTAAGTGTTTGTTGGTTTTCACTGCTAGTAGTGCATAGTGCTGACTCTAGGCCACAATATGTGATTTTTTCCTCTCGGTCAGTATCATGACCATTGTGGGATATGTAGTTGCACATGTTTCTCTCACATATCTATTTTTTCAACGTGTGGTAGGTTAACTTATGGTTTCCACTATGTTAACGCTCTGTAAATTCCCAGAGGTTGTCAGAGTAGAAGAAATTTACAAGAGGTAACTTTATCCAACTGCTTCGAAACTGGAATCTAGCCCTACCAGTTTCAGAGAGGGATCTCTCTGTAGGTTTTAGCTATGTTTTAAACTTTGAGATGTTAGGCTAGTTAAACAAAATAAGATTGAATGGTTTGTTTTATTTTTGTTAAGTTGGCTGAAAAAGGTTTCTTACGCTTCCGTTGGGCTATGGGGTCTGTATTATAAAGATAGAAATCTAAACATAAATTAAAAGATTCTTTTCACAGGGCAAGATGATGCATCCATTGGATTCTTTAGCAATAAAGTGATGAATAGCAGAAAAGACGAGAATGTCAATTAAAGTAAAGAAGCATTTAAGAATTTCTTCACTATAATATCAGAAAGATAAACATTAAGATCTTTCAAAGCCAGAAACAGGGTATACAAAGATAATTCCTACAACATGCGCTACTTTTAAAAGATTAGATTAGAAAAAAATATGATAATTGAGGGAGAAAAACATTTAACATAGAAAAGAAAACATCACCAATGAACAACACGCGAGAATCCTGTCAAACGTCCCTTTGTATTACTGGAAGATCTCTTGATAAAAATTACAGTCTTTCTAGCTTACAAGGCATCAAGATCAATCCTCGGTACTTCAAAGTTTGAAGTATTTATAATAAAAAATTACATACGATCCTGTCATTAAAGATCAGGACGTGGCAGTTCTAAATTTAGGTAACTAACTCAACAAGATACAAAAATTCAGGAACTATTTGATGATGTGTTGAAACTTCATGCTGATTTCTGGGGTAAACCATTGGTGAGTCCTCTACATGACCTCGTTTGATTGGATAGCTGATTGGGCTTGAACACCTCATCTCCTACTCGATCAGATTACATAACTCTTCCCATCGAAGGTTACTGGGAACACTGACTTTGAGCAATCTTCATTATACTTCATCCATCTCTGTATACTTGGCAAAAGTTGGCTTGATGATGAAAATGAATTGGATCTCGTGTTGTATACTGATGTCTGACTGGAAAGCTTCCAAGAACGCCTTGCCTGTGATACTATCCTGTATTCTCGATAATTTCAAACTATCTTAAGCCATGGTGGCTAGTTTCTTTTTATAATCAGAAAGTGTCACTAACTTGTCATTTATGACCCTTAAGCCAGGGAGGCCTTTCTTCTGCAGAGCTTCAATTTTGCTGAAAAATATTTTCACTCCTATGTCCATATCCTGGACCTTTTCCTCCAGTTGTATCATCAATCATCTCTTGGTCAGGGCCCTCTTGACCTCGAGGATGGTTTCTGTCCTATCTTCAATTTTCAACTCCTCTAACTCTTCTCTGGTTTTTGAATTCGGGAATTTAATGATCTCAGTAGCTTCTACGGGCATCTCTCCCAATTCTCCTCTTATCTTTTCAATCACCTGCTTGCTTCTTTGCACCAGCTCATTCTGCTCGAACATGATTTGTACCATAGGCCTCATTTCATTTATGGATTTGGTGATATCCATCCAAACATTTTCCTTGACCTCAACAAGTGTTTTTCCTGCCACTGTTTGCTTTTGAAGCTGTTGCAATTCCTGTTTGATCTTGTCTGATGTTTGTTTCTCCTTGAAGTAGCTGGCTTGGTAAGAAGACTTGAGTTCCTGAAGGTTCTCAACCTCCTTTTTAAGTCTGCTAATCTCTGTCTCTTGCAAATTCATCTCTTCCATGGATTTTTCTAGTTCTACTATCTTCTCCAAAGATATCGGTGGAGCTGCTGAGGGAATCTCTCCTACAGATGTTGCGCTTACTCCTATGAGTGGAACTGCGCTCAATGGAATGACTTCCATGGGATTTTTTTGTTCCTTCTCTTTCAATAACCTTTCCAGTTCTTCTTCCATCTCTTTCAACTGTGCATTCTGCTCCATGATCAACTTGAGCATCTCATCCTTTTCACCTTTTGTCTCGGCTATCTCCTTTGCCTATGCATCCTCCATTGGTGGCAGTTTCAACTGTTTCCTCAGAGATGCTACATCGGCATTTTTATTTTTTAACATCTCCTCAATTGCTTTCGCATTCGAGGGGTCATACCCGATCTTGAGGACCAATTCTTCCAACGTCTTAATTCTATTATCTTTTGCAAAGGATGATATCTTTTCTAATTTCAGTTGTGTCTGAACATTGCTTAGAGATACCTATAATTTAGAAGCTGCAATAGAAGCATTTTCAAACGAGGAGAAAACCATTTCTCCAGTTTTCCTGTGCATATCCATTTGATCAGCAGGGTGCACATCTCTAGTCTGAAACTCGAATGTTTCCCTTTTGTAATCGGTGATTACTTTCGAGTCTGACACCTATGCCTGTAGAAACTCCATCTGCATTCTACCCTTCTATGTATTGAATGTAGACAACAGTCTGTGTTGTGTCGTTGATGTCTGTTTCCAAAATTGAGCATATGTATTGTTGGTCAGCATCTGATTTTTCTTTTTGATCAAGTCATATTTCTCAAAAACACTCAACTTTGGTCCTACTTTGTTCGGCAGGTCGACTGGTGGAGTATTCATGGAATTTTTGGACAAAACTGTAGACATGATCTGTTTGTCGCTTGTGCTAAGAAGTGACCGATCATCCTTCATAGTTGCAGTGGAGTGGATTCCCTTTTCACTAGCCGTGTCAGGTATAAGACTTGTTTTTGGCCTTTTGGTGTGTAATTAGAAATCTTCAGCCGAGACTTCAGTGATGGAAGGTGAAGTATCCTTCCTGGGTATTTTATCCTTGGGAACTTGTGGTGTAGTAGTATGTGAGACAATGACCGGAGGATCCTGTTGTTCTACTTCGACTAGAGTGTTCGACTCCCATTCTGTTTTATTGGAAAAAATTTCTATCTCAGGCTTGGGTGTATGAATATATGGGACATTCTTATTTTTAACCCTCATCTCAGAAATTATCTCGCATGGATCATAGTGCCACATGAAACTAACAAAAAACTTCATTTCTTTCAACAATCTGTCTGCTTCCTCCCTGGCGCCTTGGCTATTGCATATGAAAGACCCTATTTGCCCTTTGATTCTAAGTTGTTGTTTCTTTTTCAGAGACACAAAATGTATGTCATCTGAGTTAATCATTTGCCTTATATACTCCAGGGAAAATATCCTCACGGGTAGATACTTAGGCAATTTGTATGGATCCAACTCGCATCCATATACTTTGATCTTGGTGTGATTTTGGTAAAGGTACCAGTCTCCAGTCTTTGAAAGGTCTGAGAGGTGTAAAATCCTCTGAATCTCCTCATTTATCCTTGGTTCAGGTCTGCCACTAAGCATGCTCACCACAGGATGGTAGAACTGCTCGATAAACTGTTTAAAACTGAACTCTGTTGAATTTTGTCTAAGAAGTGAAGTCCAAGCTGTTACCGCCTGCGGCTTCCCGTCCTTGTCCATTTTCTGCATTGAAAAGGAGAACCTGTCCGCTTGAAAGAAAGTGAACATGTAGGACAGTATTGAAGAATATTGGAACATGCCTTCTGAGGTGAAATTCAAGAACTGCTTGTGAATATTGTCTGCCAGGAAAGTGTTGTAGTCGAATTGTGTGGTGGGTCTTTTTTCTGTAGAGAAAATGGACAGAAAACCCAATATGGGTTCATCCACCCATTGGTCGTAAAAATAACCCAGCAGAGCACAGAGCGACGAAATGATTTGGTTTACCTTTACTGAGAACAAGGAGGAAGGATATGGGGGATTTGTCTTGGGGAGTTGAGTAGCCTGAGGGAGGAAAAGCTCGAAAATCTGGGCTCTCTGAGGGAACAATAGCTTCTGGTATAGCTCTGTGATGACTTCGAGGTTGAAAGGGGAGACAGATTCGTTTCTTGGTATCTGCATCATTTGATCAATGGCCTCCGATGTGATGAAGAACAAGGTTTCTCCTGATGAAGATACTATGGCTCTCTGGTTGGGGAGGTAATGAGCCTAGCACTTGAGGGAGAACTCGGGGAAATGGTGGACATGGGGGAAAAGATGCAGGGGAAGGTTGGATTCCCAGATCCCAATTTCATCGCTCTGATCTAAGAAAACATCTTTGAGCCATGACTGCAAATCCGCGAAGTCAAATTCGCACCTGGTGTCTGAGATTAAATGATCTTTGTCGGCCAAATGGATCCCGTCGAGGTTGACAGGAGGTGGGAGGAAAGGATTTTCCTTGACTTCTGGTCTCTTTGGTTTTGGCGCCATCACTATGAAAATACCTACAAGTCAAACAAGACGTTAGTGGGGATGACTGTGGTTTTGGATGGTTGACTGAAACGGAGGTAAGACAGGGATAATTTCTCTGGTGTGAGGACAAAGTAAGCAATGGGAGAATGAACGAAAAGAGTGGTTTTGAGAAAACGAATACCTGTTGGGCACGAGGGACAGATCAACAAGCTAATGGATAAGTTAGCTAGTAATAAATTGCCAACGGGTCTTTTGGAGCGTGAGAGGGCAAGTAACAATGAATGACGAATACGACTGGGTGGCGTAGTGGGTGTTGATTGGGAAGTGACCATGGCAAAGGGACTTGTAATGGGTGAACAAGGGGGAGAGGAATGACAAAGTTATGAGATGTGACCCTTAGGGAACGAGTGGAAAATGATGTTATGAGGTGATGGGGGATATGTCAAAAAGCGATAAGCGGTACGTGGTGGGAGTCTGGACCAATGGATTTCTGCCACATAG
>SNQJ01S0153688.1:22731-34171 GCA_010110895.2 Picea sitchensis
TATGCCCTCTTTTATTCTTTTTCTTTCTTTTCTTTTCTTTTTCTTTTTCTTTCTTTCCTTTTCTTTTTTCTCAAATTATTTACAGAATGAAAAATCATTTGACAACCAAAACAATAAATAGATAAAATTTTCAGTCACTAGTTGACCCAATAAACTATAGGGTTATAACAACATCTCCACCTGGGGATGGTACTCTCCTTGTGAAGTGCCAAGAATCATGTCCTCAAATGTTCTGAAAAAATTTCTCCACAATTTCCTTTATAGTATGATTTGTTTTATTTTTTGAAAATTTGATGACAATGTTCAGTGGCTTAGGTCCTTCTCTGCAAGCTTCAACCATCTAATCAAAGTTATTCACTCAAAACTTGTAAGCAAAATGAAATGATTTGTACAATGTAAAGGTGAGACTGAAGGTCTCTACTGAGGAGGTGAGTAGTGCTTCAATATTCTGCCATTCACAGGTCCTCCTGGCGGATTGGTCACATCATTGTTGTTGATCAAGAAAGAATTATTTCCTCTAAATGTATGAATTATGTAAGGTCCCTTCCATAAACTATCAAATTTTCCATGCTTCCCCTTATCTTCATTTCGGGCATCCCATCTTAGAACCAGGTCACCTAGCTCAAAGTCATCTTCTTTAGTTCTTTTATCAAAGATCTTTTTTATGCTCTCCTGGACAACTTGAGTTTTGTTGTACACTTCTTCTCTGGACTGCTGCAAGTGGATCATCTGGATTATCCTTCTCTGGGAATCGTTCGGCTCGACTTTCATCTCTTGCAGTAGTTTCATGACAGGAACCCCTAAGGAGGTAGGAAAAACTACTTCAGTTCCATAGACTGACTGATATGGAGACATACCAATTGACCTCTTGGTGGTCAGTCTGTCGGCCCACAGTGCGAAAACCAGCTTGTTATGCCATGACTTTTTGTTTTCTTGCAACGTCTTCTTAATAATGTTCACCAAGGTTTTATTGGATGACTCTGCTAGCCCATTTCCCTGAGGGTAATAAGCTGTGGAATGTTCCAAACCGATATGATACTAGTTGAAAAAATCTATGAGCTTTTTGGACCGAAAAGTAGCTGCATTGTTAGTTATAATTTTCCTTGGACACCCAAAACGAGACAAGATATTATTTTCTAGAAATTTAATGATGACGTAATCAGTATCTTGCGTGCTTCGTACAACTTTGATCCATTTTGTGAAATAGTCCATAGAAATCAGAATCTGGCCCAAAGAGGGAGGATGTATTTCTCCGATAAAGTCTAATCCCCATTGCTGGAAAGGAGCTTCAACAGAGATTGGTTTCAGGGGCAAAGGGAGGAGCTTCCTTTTTCCCTCGAACACCTGACATTTATGACATGAAGTCACCTTCTGATGCAAATCAACAAATAGTGTAGGCCAATATAAACCAACTCTGAGAATTTCATTAACTGTGGTCTTCCAGCTCAGGTGACCACCACAGTCTCCTGCATGAAAATCCTGGAATACTTTGTCAGCTTCATCCTTTAATAGACAATTTAACAAAATACCTCCAGGATCCTTCCAATATAGATTGCCTTCTAGAATGAAAAATTTTAATACTTTCAATTTCAAAGACCTAGCTTTAGTTTTGGTCAGACTAGGGGGAGCTTGTAAGTTATGAAAAAAAAATATCAGGTCTGCATACCATGGAGAGTTCAGAAATACCTCTTTCACGCTTGGAGTCGCCTGCTCTCCCTGATCATCTACTGCAGCTAAGAAATTAATATCAAGAGCATGGAAATTGGATTCAACCATTAACTTCGCTAGACCTTGACCTTTAATCAGTTTAGTAGGATTAATCTCTATGTCATACTCCAGAATGATAGCAATCCATTTTCCTCTTTTGCCATCTGGATTGTCTTGGGTTAAAATGTCCTTTACTACTACGTTCAAAACATATGCAATGGTGTGGGAATGGAGAATATATACTCTAAAATCCTTTATGGCTTTTACTAGGGAAAAAGCTCGTTTCTCCATTATTTTATAATTCAAAGTAGCATCTCTTAAAGATTTACTGAAAAAGGCTATGGGTTGTTCATACCCTTCGTTGTTTTTCTGCAGTAATACTACTGTAATGGTATGTTTAGAAGTGAAAGAAAAAAGGTAAAATTTTTTGGTGAAGTCAGGACTGATCAAGATTGGAGCCTGTGTGAGTGCATGTTTAACTTGTTCAAAATATTTCTTGGATTCAGAGTCCCAATTTATTTTTGTGTCCTTTTTTAACATGTTGGGGATGTTTCTGAGAAGCTAAGCCAGGTTAGGTATGAATCTTCTCAGAAAATTTATTTTTCCAATGAAAGATTGTAACTCTTTGATATTCCTTGGGTGTTCCAGTTTCTGAATGGCTTCTATTCTGCAGGGATCTATCTTAATTCCATCCTTAGAGATTATGTGCCCCAACAGTTTACCTTCCTCTAATCTGAAAAGGCTTTTCTTAGGATTCAAAGAAATCCCAAATTTCCTGCATTTCTCAAACACTCGTCTGAGATGTCGTAAGTGCTCGTCATCGGATTGGGAATAAACAATTACATCGTACAGATAAATGACAATAAATATACCGAGCTCTTCCACAAAAGTAATGTCCATCACTCTTTGGAAAGTGGCCCCAGCGTTCATCAACCCGAAAGGCATTTTCACGTACATGAAGGTACCCCAAGGTGTTGTGAAGGTTGTTTTCTCTTGGTCATCTGGGTGAACAAGAACCTGGTTATAGCCTGAGAAACCATCCAGTAAGGAGATTCGGCTGGATCCAACTACCTTTTGTAATATGTGGTCCATTTTTGGCAATGGGTAGTTGTCTTTTAGGGAAACCTTGTTCAGGTTTCATAAATCAATGCAAAGCCTGATTTCCCCGGTTTTCTTTTGGGTTGGGACCAGATTTGAAACCCATTTGGAAAATCGTAAGGGGACTATGATTTTAGCATCATACATATTTTTTATTTCTTTTTCTATCAGGAGAAGTAACTTGGGATTGATTCTCCTAAGTTTTTGTCTGAAAGGTTTTTAATCTTCTTTTATCGGGATCCTATGTTGTATGATGCTCGTGTCATAAGATTTTAAATCTTCATATCCCCAAGCGAACACGTTCGCATATTCCTTGAAAAGTTCAATGTATTTGAGTTTCTACTCAGGAGGTAAGGATTTGGAAAGTTTTACTATCCTAGGTTTCTCTTCTGTCCCTATGTTACAGTCTTCAACCTCTTTACCATTGGCTTCAATTTTAGGATTTTTAGCTACATCATTAAAATCAAATAAGTCTTCTAACGAAACTGAACCCCTAGGCAAAAAATTACTCTTTAAATGCAAAACATCAGACTCTATCTCATCTTCACCTAACTCTCCTGAATCTATTTTATTTACACTATCATCTCCAAAAACAGATTTATTCACATTTTCATCATCATTTTCTAAGTCTATGTTTGTACACTCGAAATCATTTTTACATTGTAGAAAATCTTCAATTTGATCATCGTTCCCAAATACCTGCCAGTATCTGATGTTGTCCAGGACAATCAGTCTGCACTTCACCTCCACCGTGTATGGGCGCATGGAATGAAAAGGTATCTTGCATGTAGTTGTTGACATAGTTAAACCATCTACTAAAATGTTATGTCCCCTAAGCATCACCTGCAAATCAACTTCAGTGAAACATTGAAGGGCATCCAAAACAACGTTTCTATAAGCTCTAAGCCTGGGATGTTTTGTCGCATACTCACCTTTAATTTATTTGATAATTAATTCAGAATCGCCTCTTACCATGATTTGTTTGGCACCAACCTTCTTTAGTAGTTTCAGGTTGAGCATCAAAGCTTCGTACTCGACTATGTTGTTAGTGCATTGAAAATTCAGTTTGTAAGAATGGTTTTCCAAATACCTAGATTTGTGATTGTGCAACCAAACTCCTGCTCCAGCTCCATCCAAGTCCATGCTCTAGAAATCTACTGGCAATTCTTCACTTATTACGAGTTTCTTCCCTTTTGCCTCAGTGATTTCTTGGCCTTCGTTCGGGTCAAATGTGTCTTCTTCCAGCTGAGCGATTTTTTTTCCCATATCGTCGTCGTTATACAGGATGAAGGAATCTAGATCGGAGTGTGCAGAGTACAGAGGATAGTTATGTGGCTTTTCTTGGCTGCTGACCATATATTTCATCAACGTCTCTCTGTACAGTCTTCTCTGTTGTCCGAATACTGGGATGGTGGCATATGACATATCCAACTGCAAAGTGCCTTTCAACTTGGCCCCCCAAGACCTGGATAGAAACATACCATATTTTGGGGGAATGTTCGCGACCACAACATCCATAACCATGCTTTTTGCTGGAATCTGAACTAGGGTGATGCATAAGTCTTTGATTAACCTGATATAACTTTGCTGGAGTCAAAAGAATGCAAATCCTTGTAGGGCCTGGTGACCTCGAGTCCCAGTTTTTCCATCACTACTTTAGGTATCAGGTTATGGGAAGCACCCGAATCTAACATAGCATTGTGCAGAATCAAGTCGTGTATATTAAGGCTGATGTAAAAAGGAGCGACAGCACCAGTGTCAGTCTGACCATCAACTTCAGGGCCAAACAAAAGTTCAGGTTGATCATCAGTAAGATTTACCATGTCTGAATGATTCACCAATCCAACGGTTAAGGCCTTCATGCCTATATCAGGTTCAATGCTCAGTGCTTTGATCACCTGCGATTGGTAAGCGTTCTTACTCATAAACTCGGAAAGGGGAATGGGAATTTTCGCTTTAGCTAATTCCCCTTCGAGGCTGAAAGGAGTGGGTGCTCTACTTTGGATCAACAATTCTGATCTATCCACCATAGTTTTCAGGGCAGAAGTACTTGGTCGGTTGGTTGATGAAACCTCAGTCTGCATTGATCTTTGTAAAATGGTAGGGTTTCTTTTTGTTGGAGATTTAGCATTACCTTTCTTAGGGATGTTCTTGGTAGAAGGCTCAGGAGCTTTCTTGGTTTCGACTGTTTTCTTCGTTTCAGTTACCTTTTTTGGGGACTTTTCATTTGTCTTTTTACTTCGCAGATTGTACTTCCTGTGTACCTCCATAATGACATTTTCAAATGCCTATTATTTGGTCTCTTCGGCTTCCTCACTCACCTCTATTTGAGAAAGAAGGAAAAGTTCTTGCTCTTCTTAAGTAAGTAAAATGGCTTTGTTATCGTGAATTCCCATGAGGTTTATGTGTGTGTGTTCTAATTCTTCAATTACCTCCTCACCTTCATCGGCATAATTTTCCTGTAGCGGTGGTATGATCTGTTGATCAGGACCCCTCTGTTCTCTTTGATCCCTAGGATCTCTCTCCTGATTTGAGGAGGATTTCTTCTGAAGTTAGGATTCCGAATTTGTGAAGCAGGTTGGTTTTCTCTAGGAGGATTTCTTTCGGTTACAGTAAGTCTCTCCATCATCCTCTCCACTGTTCTAGCTAAGGAATCTAGTTTGGCATCAGAAGAATATGTGGAAGGTTCCTCTTTAATCGTGACTCTCCTTTCCGTCCTTTGCCATTCCCTTTTAGCCAAAAGGTTGGCCTCTACACTTATTGCGCTTTTTTGCATGTCCTCCAGGGTGATGGAGTTTCTTTCCCTTAATTGATATGACATATCAACATCGAAACCGTCAGGGAATTTTATCAGTGCCAAACCTTGTGGAGGTTTAATATCAGCTGGAATTGCATTGTACAGATTGTTGAAGCGGGTGCAGTAGTCTTGTACTGTCTCTCCTTGATTCCTTCTGATGTTTTCGTATTCTGACAAGATCTGGAGAGGATTTTTCTTTACCTCCCATCTGTCTAGAAAACTTCTTTGAAATGTTGTAAGGTTGACCACTGAAGCAGCACGTAAGCCTTTATACCATTTCTTAACGTCCCCAGTCAGACTCTGCACAAAAAGTTTCATTTGAATGTCAGCTTCATCCACTTCCTGCAAGTCAAAATAGTCATTCATTTTATCAACGTGTTGTTGTGCGTTCAAGGGCCCTGTACCATTGAATTGTGGGAGTCTCGTTTGCTAGTCCTGGGGCATGTCATGTAAAGTTGCAACCAACACCAAGGGAGCATATCTGGCCGCCATGATAGGTGGAGGAGGTAGGACAACAACCTGGATGATAGGTGAGGTGGTGGCAGGAAATGAGGAGGATAAGGGACTGTTTAACACAGAGTGAGAAGTTTGAGGTTTTACAGTGGAAGATGGTATTTCAGGAGTCCGGGGTTGCAAGACGGCTGGATCTAAAACAGTTTCAATCACAAAAGTTATCAGATTTCGTTCTAAACAGGCTTTGTTAAAAAACGGTGTCAAAGTTGAGATCTTGAAGGGAAACAAGTTCCTCTGGAAGAGAAGGGGACCTGTGAAGGGGACTATGACTCCTTGAACCTTCTGCAATGGTCTTCTTTCTGAGTATCTACTCTGGATTATCAGTTGCTATCGGAGGTTTTGGGTCTAGGTGGGATCGAGTATAAGCTCTTTTAGGAGCTTGATTTTTAATTTTTATATATTTTTATTTTTATGAATCCGAAATTACATTGTACAAGCATTTAACAACCTCTGAACATTATTTCCTTCTCAGATTTATAATTTTTTCAGAAACAAAGTTTTCTTCTAGGGAAAAATAAAATGTGGGGTTGAATGTTTGTTCAGTTCCCCAGTATAGTCGCCACTATGTTAACGCTCTATAAATTCTCAAAGGTTGTCAGAGTAGAAGAAATTTACAAGAGGTAACTTTATCCAACCACTTCGAAACTGGAATCTAGCCCTACCAGTTTCATAGAGGGATCTCTCTGTAGGTTTTAGCTATGTTTTAAACTTTGAGATGTTAGGCTAGTTAAACAAAATAAGATTGAATGGTTTGTTTTGTTTTTGTTACATTGGCTGAAAAAGGTTTCTTACACTTTCGTTGGGCTATGGGGTCTGTATTATAAAGATAGAAATATAAACATAAATTAAAAGATTCTTTTCATAGGGCAAGATGATGCATTCATTGGATTCTTTAGCAATAAAGTGATGAATAGTAGAAAATACAAGAATGTCAATTAAAGTAAAGAAGCATTTAATAATTTCTTCACTGTAATATCAGAAAGATAAACATTAAGATATTTCAAAGCCGGAAACAGGGTATACAAAGATAAATCCTGCAACATGCGCTACTTTTAAAAGATTAGATTAGAAAACAATATGATAACTGAGGGAGAAAAACATTTAACATAGAAAATAAAACATCACCAATGAACAACACGCGAGAATCCTGTCAAACGTCCCTTTGTATTACTGGAAGATCTCTTGATAAAAATTACAGTCTTTCTATCTTACAAGGTGTTAAGATCAACCCTCGATACTTCAAAGTTTGAAGTATTTATAATCAAAAATTACATACGATCCTGTCATTAAAGATCGGGACATAGCAGTTCTAAATTTAGGTAACTAACTCAACAAGATACAAAAATTCAGGAACTGTTTGATGATGTGTTGAAACTTCATGCTGATTTCTATGGTAAACCATTGGTGAGTCCTCTGCACGACCTCGTCTGATTGGATAGATGACTGGGCTTGGACACCTCATCTCCAACTTGATCAGATTACATAACTCTTCCCATCGAAGGTTACTGGGAACACTGACTTTGAGCAATCTTCGGTATACTTCATCCATCTATGTATACTTGGAAAAAGTTGGCTTGATGATGAAAATGTACTAGATCTCATGCTGTATGTTGATGTCTGACTGGAAAGTTTCTAAAAATGCCTTGCCTGTGATACTGCCATGTATTCTCAAGAATTTCGAACTATCTTTAGCCATGGTGGCTAGTTTCTTTTTATAATCAGAAAGTGTCATTAACTTGTCATTTATGACCCTTAAGCCAGGGAGGCCTTTCTTCTGCAGAGCTTCAATTTTGTTGAAAAATATTTGCACTCCTATGTCCATAGCCTAGACCTTTTCCTCCAATTGTATCATCAATCCTCTCTTGGTTAGGACCCTCTTGACCTCGAGGATGGTTTCTGTCCTATCTTCAATTTTCAACTCCTCTAACTCTTCTCTGGTTTTTGAATTCAGGAATTTAATGATCTCAGTGGCTTCTCCGGGCATCTCTATGAATTCTCCTCTTATCTTTTCAATCACCTACTTGCTTCTTTGCACCAGTTCGTTCTGCTCGAATATGATTTGTACCATAATCCATATTTCATTTATGGATTTGGTGAAATCCATCCATACATTTTCCTTGACCTCAGCAATTGTTTTTCCTTCCACTGTTTGCTTTTAAAGCTATTGCAATTCTTGTTTGAGCTTGTCTGATGTTTGTTTCTCCTTGGAGTAGTTGGCTTGGTAAGAAGACTTGAGTTCCTGAAGGTTTTCAACCTCATTTTTAAGTCTGCTAATCTCTGTCTCTTGCAAATTCATCTCTTCCATGGATTTTTCCAGTTCTATTGTCTTCTCCAGAGCTGTCAGTGGATCTGCTGAGGGAATCTTTGTTGTAGATGCTACGCTTACTCCTGTGAGTGGAACTGCGCTCAATGGAAAGACTTCCATGGGCTTTGATTGTTCCTTCTCTTTCAATAACCTTTCTAGTTCTGCTTCCATCTCTTTCAATTGTGCATTATGCTCCATGATCAACTTGAGCATCTCATCATTTTCACCTTCTGTCTCAGCTATCTCCTTTTCCTATGCATCCTCCATTGGTGGCAGTTTCAACTATTTCCTCAGAGATTCTATATCGACATTTTTCTTTTTTAACATCTCCTCAACTGCTTTCGCATTCGAGGGGTCATACCCGATCTTGAGGACCAATTCTTCCAATGTCTTAATTCTATTATCTTTTGCAAAGGATGATATCTTTTCTAATTTCATCTATGTCTGAACATTGCTCAAAGATACCTGTAATTTAGCATCTACAGTAGAAGCATTTTCCAACGTGGAGAAAACCATTTCTCCAGTTTGCCTGTGAAAATCCATTTGATCAGCAGGGTGCACATCTCTAGTCTGAAACTCGAATGTTGCCCTTTTGTAATCGGTGATTACTTTCAGGTCTGACACATGTGCCTGCAGAAATGCCATGTGCATTCTACCCTTCTCTGTATCAAATGAATACAACAGTCTGTGTTGTGTCGTTGATGTCTGTTTCCAAAACTGAGCATATGTACTGATGGTCAGTGTCTGATTTTTCTTTTTGATCAAGTCATATTTCTCAAAAACACTCAACTTTGGTCCTACTTTGCTCGGCTGGTCGACTAGTGGAGTATCTGTGGACATTTTGGACAAAACTATAGACATGATATATTTGCCGCTTGTGCTAAGAAGTGACCAATCATCCTTCATAGTTGCAGTGGAATGGATTCCCTTTTCACCAGCCGTGTCAGGTATAAGACTGGTTTTTGGCCTTTTGGTGTGTAATTGGAAATCTTCAGCCAAGACTTCGGTGATGGAAGGTGAAGTATCCTTCCTGGGTCTTTTCTCCTTGGGAACTTGTGGTGTAGTAGTCTATGAGATGATGACCGGAGGATCTTGCTATTCTACCTCGACCAGAGTGTTCGGCTCCCATTCTATTTGATTGGTGAACTTTTCTATCTCAGGCTTGGGTGTATGAATATATGGGACATTCTTATTTTTAACTCTCATCTCAGAAATTATCCCGCATGGATCATAGTGCCACATGAAATTAACAAAAAACTTCATTTCTTTCAACAGTCTGTCTACTTCCTCCCCGGCGCCTCGGCTATTACAGATGAAAGACCCTATTTTCCCTTTGATTCTAAGTTGTTGTTTCTTTTTCAAAGACACAAAATGTATGTCATCTGAGTTAATCATTTGCCTTATATACTCCAGGGAAAATATCCTCATGAGTAGTTACTTGAGAAATTTGTATGGAGCCAACTCGCATCCATATACTCTGATCTCGGTGTGATTTTGGTAAAGGTACCAGTCTCCAGTCTTTGAAAGGTCTGAGAGGTGTAAAATCCTCTGAATCTCCTCATTTATCCTTGGTTCATGTCTGCCACTGAGCATGCTCACCACAGGATGGTACAACTACTCGATAAATTGTTTGAAACTGAAATCTGTTGAATTTTGTCTGAGAAGTCAAGTCCAAGTTGTTACCGCCTGCGGCTTCCCATCCATGTCCATTTTATGCATTGAAAAGGAGAACTTGTCCGCTTGAAATAAAGTGAACATGTAGGCCAGTATTGAAGAATACTGGAACATGCCTTCTGAGGCAAAATTCAAGAATTGCTCGTGAATACTGTCCGCCAGGAAAGTGTTGTAGTTGAGTTGCGTGGTGGGTCTTTCTTCTGTAGAGAAAATGGACAGAAAACCCAATATGGGTTCATCCACCCATTGGTCGAAAAAATAACCTAGCAGAGCACAGAGGGACGAAATGATTTGGTTTCCCTTTATTGAGAACAAGGAGGAAGGGTACAGGGGATTTGTCTTGGGGAGCTGAGCAACTTGAGAGAGGAAAAGCTCAAAAATCTGGGATCTCTGAGGGAATGATAGCTTCTAATATAGTTCTGTGATGACTTCGAGGTTGAAAGGGGAGACAAATTTGGTTCTTGGTATCTGCATCATTTGATCAATGGCCTCCGGTGTGATGAAGAACAAGGTTTCTCTTGATGAAGATACTATGGCTCTCTGGTCGAGGAGGTAATGAGCCTGGCACTTGAGGGTGAACTTAGGGAAATGGTGGACCTAGGGGAAAAGATACAAGGGAAGGTTGGATTCCCAGAGCCCAATTTCATCGCTTTGATCTAAGAAAACATCTTTGAGCCATGACTGGAAATCCGCAAAGTCAAATTCACACCTAGTGTCTGCGATCAAATGATCTTTGTCAGCCAAATGGATCCTGTCAAGGTTGACAGGAGGCAGGAGGAAAGGATTTTCCTCGGCTTCTTCTCTCTTTGATTTTGGCGCCATCATTGTGAAAATACCTGCAAGTCAGACAAGACGTTAGTGGGGATTACTATGGTTTTCGACGGTTGACTGAAACGAAGGTAAGATAGGAATAATTTCTCTGGTGTGAGGACAAAGTAAGCAATGGGAGAATGAATGGAAAGAGTGGTTTTGAGCAAACGGATACCCGTTGGGCGTAGGGGACAGATCAACAAGCTAACAGATAAGTTAGCTAGTAATAAATTTCCAACGGGTCTTTTGGAGCGTGAGAGGGTAGGTAACAATGAATGACGAATACGACTAGGTGGCATAGAGGGTGTTGATTGGGAAGTGACCATGGCAAAGGGACTTATAACGGGTGAACAGGGGGGAGTGGACTAACAAAGTTATGAGATGTGACCCTTAGGGAACGAGTGGAAAATGATGTTATGAGGTGACGGGGGATATGTCAGAAAGCGATAAGCGGTACATGGTGGGAGTCTGGACCAATGGATTTCTGCCACGTAGAGAAGGGGGGGCACCTAAGAAATCACTACATTCTGGACCCC
>SNQJ01S0153689.1:22672-41516 GCA_010110895.2 Picea sitchensis
GCTCCTCCCAAGTTCAGCTGAAGATGAGGATGTCATCCAGATATACCACCACAAAAGAGTTGGTGAAGGGTCTCAATACATCATCCATCAACCTCATGAAATTTTTTGGTGCATTTGTTAGGACAAAGGGCATGACCAACCATTCGAAGAGACATTCTTTAGATTTGAAAGTTGTCTTCCATACATCAGTCAGTTCGATGGGAACCTGGTGGTAGCCAGACTTTAGGTTAATCTTGGTGAAGAACTTGTCCCCCTTGATTTTGTCAAGAAGGTTATCAATTCATGGAATTGGGTACTAGTTCCTGACTGTGATTGTTTTTAATGCTTTGTAATCAATGTAGAGCCTCCAGGTTCTGTCTTTATTGGGCTTCCACAAGGGGAGGAGTTGGGTTTGATGTGCCCCTTTTGAAGGGGATCTTGGATCTAACACTTTATTTTGTCATTTTCCATCAGCGAGCAATGATAAACTGGTCGATTAGGTAGAGGTGCACCAAGGGTTAGATCAATTGGATGCTTGAATTGGAAGTGCGTCGGTACCCTGGTGGGTGAGGAGAAGATGTATCTATACTCTTCCATGATTTCTTCCACTTGCTTCTACTACAAAGAGAGGCTTTATGTAGAGGTCACAGATGTGGTGGAAACCTTCTGCTTATTGTGAGCACAGATCACAAAGAAGACGAACTTACCGATCTGTGAAATGACCTTACTGCATTGCTTAAAAGAGATTAAAGAAATAGCGGTAGGCGGCTCTACCTATGGTATCATGTACAATTGTCTACCCAAAGCAATAATAACACTATGGGGTCTAGAATCATACACAACATGTTGCTTCCGCAAATTTGGTTGTCCTAAAAGAAAATCACAAACTTCAAGGGGAGAAATATCACACAATACCTCATCTTTAAAGGGCTTGATGTTGTAGGGTAGACGACACTATTGGCTGACATGAAAATATCTTCCTTGGAAAAGCCAGCCAATGGTGTAGGGTTGCGGGTGCGGTGTCATCGACAGTTCCAACCGCTTGACGACCTCTGCTGAGATTTGGTTCTTCTAACTGTTGCTATCAACAATGAAATGAAGCAGAGCCCCCTTTACCCACATATGTGAGTGAAAGGCATTCCCTTTCCTCTGGTTCTTCTTGTTCACTTGGCTAGACTTTGGTGGTAGTGGTAGTGGCACTAGGTTTGGCATCGATAATTCACTTCCCTCCTTCTAGATTTGATTCAGAGTCAAAATCTACCTCTGACTCGGAAGCTTTCATCTCAGCCACTAGTGACTTCTTGGAGAGACATTCTTCGGTGTTGTGCCAAGGGATTTTATGGTATTCGCACCACTTTCTTGTTTTTCATCTTGGACTGGTTGTCCTAAGAGTGGCCATATTTTCTCTATCCCTTTTTTTGTGGGTTGGGGCCACCTTTCCTTTCTTTGGCTGTCAAGAGTTTGTAGATCCGAACTCTCTCCTCTCCTGCTTAAATTTTTGCTCGATCTTGACAGCATATCTATAATCCATACTCAATGATGTGATGTCCAGAAAATCCATTTATGTTTGAATGTATCTATGTAGACAGTCGTAGAATTTGAGCACTAGATTTTGTTCAAAGTCTTTGATACCCAATTTGGTTCACAGGTTATAGAAAATATTGGTGAAATCTGGTATTGTCTAGTCCCTTTCCTGACATAGGGTCGCCCATCTTGTATACTAGTCCTTGTAGCTTCCAACAGGGTAGTATTGTTCTTTAGTGACATCCTTTAAGGAATCCCATGTGGGGGAAATCACAAATATTTCATATTCCTCTATGGTCCTTTTCTCAAAGTAAGTATCCCACTAGTCCTTAACATGGGGGATGGCCTTGAAGAGTGCAAAAATAATGTTTTCCCTATCGAAAAAATTGTGGAACGAAAAATACCCTTCGAGCATAATCAACCATTTATTTACATCATCCGCATATACCAGTCCTTCAAATAATGGAATATCAAAATTTACTTGTACCTTGAAGGGGGTTTCATGGCCGCTTGATGAAGATGTGTCTCTTGTGGGCAGTCGCTAAAGGATCTGTGCAAAGGTGTCCATCATTTCATTCATTTTCCACACAATGGATTCCTCAAGAAACATTTCAAAAGGATCTCATGCTCCATCGTATTTCTTTTCATCCCCCATGGGTTATTGTCAGGCTCGGTGTGACCAATCTTGCAAAGGATCGACTGGTTCAAGTCCCAACTTCTTGTACCCAGATCTTGTCGAGGACATGCACAAAAGAAAAATAAATGAAGAGAAGACTAATCTGATACCACTGATATGGATTTATGAGCGGAACAAAATGAATAACATATTGAATACAATAACATAGATATATAGATAAGAACAACATATATCCAATGAACAATAACTTCTATTGAATAAAAAAAATAGGTTGAAACTGTAAAATTGTAGAACTGGAAACAACTTGCTTGAATGGTGGTAGCTATGTTTGAGAAGTGATGTGGCTTCTACACGCATTCATCTTAGAAGAAATCATTACAATGAGGCTCCATAGGCCTTTTTAACATTACTCATGAATTCCAAAAACCTAGACATCCAAAAACCTAACCCTAGGAGATGAAATGCCAAAAGTTGTGTGGGACTCGATGGGTAAGTTGGTACCTCAACTTCTTGGGGTCGTAAATTTTTCATTCGACCTCTGTTTTAGGCGCGTGATAGCCTGTTTGAAAGGTATTTTAGAGAAATACACATTATGTTGTCAAACTCTGACTCTGTCTACAGTTTGACTGTGGAAAGCCAAGAAACCATTGTTTAGGGCCCCAAAATGGCCCTGAAAGTACAAAAATATGTACTGACATGAAATCTTCCAAAATAAGCCAATTGGATTAGGTGGGTGGCCACCAATATCCAACTAGTAGTTGTGTAGGGATTCAAACATCCCCAAAAGTGTATAACTCACAATTACAAATGATTATAGAAGAATGTGTTGAACTAAAACTCTCAAAAGGAGCCAATTGGAATAGGTGGGTGGCCACCAATATCCACCTGGATCATACATTTTCCATAACATTGATTTGATTATGTTGTGAACAAAGGACTTCTCTACACAACCTCATATATCACCATCAAAATTCATTAGTTCAATGAATTCTCTTCCTTCAACTTGGTGAGTCACTTTTATAATATTTGGGTAGAAATTGTAATGCCTTGTACTTTGGCCAAAGATTGCTAGACATAATATGTCTTGACATATTTCAATATTTAGGGGGACCCAAATTTATGTTTTGACTCAATATATTATTTTGGTCAGATAAACTATGAGACATGTATTTTTATTAGGCTGAACAATGTAACCCTAGATATTTTACATGAATATATAGATTCAATAGAAAAATGTAGACAGGAGAGAGAAGCCAAACTTCAAAGTGAGTTAGTTGTAATACTTCAAAGTGAGTTAGTAGAAATGCTTCATAATAAATTTAGATCCTTAGAAGACAATATTCAAAGACATATAAACAATAAACTATTAGGGTTTGAGACTTACCTATAGAAAATGGAGACTATATTACTAGAAATAGAAAAAAGAAACCAAGAACAAAACGATCAAGGCAAGAAGAAGAAGTCGAAGAAAATATAAATATTAGGGACATTATTAAAAATATAGAAGAAAAATTTATTAAAAATTTGGTCCTAAATAGTTTGGAACAAAAATTAGATATCAAACATATCAAAGAGGAAATGAATAAGTTCATAGAGTTAGACCATGAACGTAACAAAAGCGCCTTGAACCTCATAATTTTTGGTATAAAAGAATAGGAGGATGAGGACACATTAGCAACAGCCAAGGAGGAATTAAAAAATAAATCACAAATTGAAACAACTAGCCTTATAGGACACATTAGCAACAGCCAAGGAGGAATTAAAAAATAAATTCAAATTGAAACAACTAGCCTTATAGAAGCAAAAGGTTAGAAAAATAATTGAACATAAAGATAGGTTTATCTGTGTTACTTTAAGATCTAATGGCCATAAATATGACATACTAAGTAAAAAATATAGCCTCAAAGGGTCAAGAATATTCATAAATAAAGACCTCATTCCAAAAAATCAAGCTAAATTAAGGAAGGAGGTTCAAAAAGGTAAAGGAAGCTAGAAAATAGGAAGGAAATGGGCAATAATTATGAATCAAAAAGCTATTATTAGGATAGAGACCAAAAGGATAACAAGAATAAAGTAACTAAGAAAACATTTTAACCAAATCCAAGTAATCTCTTTACTTTCTTAAGGTCTGATAAACCAATTTTGTCCTGTAATACGCTAACCATCATCATCATCATCATCATCATGACTAATCAATTTTTTTTATATTCATATATTTATATGTTATTGACTTATGAGGGTTTACAAGCTTACCTAGGATTATTTCAGAAAATATAGATGCATTAAATTGTCCCTTCTTAATTCCTCGACAAGTATTGATTGATGTTATATCAATTAATATAATATGCAAGTAATTTCACAATAAATCAAACACACACATTTCATATATATTGATCGATGTGTAAGATCTATGATATTGTATCAATTAATACACACTAGACATACGATTGAACAAAATGAGAAATGTTGATAAATTTAATTTGATTAATGAATGAAAACATTTCATCCATGTCATGAACACACATTGTCAAAAGAATTGTCCAACATCATTAGAATAAAATATGGCATGCTAGCTAATCGTGATCCACATATTCTGAGTTGATGGTTATAAAATATGGCCTTGTGTTGAGTTGTAGGGATTGTGCCAAGTTGTAGGCTTCATGTCAAGTTGTAGACTCCAGTGTCAAGTTGTAGGCTTCATGTCGAAGCTGTGGATTCAAGCTCTAATTTTTAGGACTTGTGTCGAAGAAGCTTCATGCCGAGTTGTAGGTCTTGTGATGAGTTGTAGGATTTATGACGAGCTGTGTTTTCACTCTAAAGGATATGACCGATATGTTGAGAAGCTGCTACATTAGTGAGATAGTCCGGTATGCTAGTAGAGTAGTTGAGAACTCCTCAGATGTTGTGACGATAAGCTGCATATGATCTGGATTATCATGAGATATCCTGTGTAGCTTTGGTGATGCTACTAGTTTGGAAGACCATGTAGGTATTTCCCATGCCATGTGATATGGATGGATAATGATGATACTCATGACATGGGTGTAACTATGGGTGAGCATGTCATGCATGTGTATCCCATGACGATGATGGTGAAACAAACTACAAGATGTAGCTCTAGTGTTCTCTAGTGGGTTGTATCCCCTAGATGATATTGATAGGTCCATGGGTGTAGCCATGTAGACATAATGATGCCACCAAGAGCATGGTTCCGCATAACCATGACGCAGAGGATCATGGCATTGCTAGCAACACTATGAAGGCCTCAAAAGGAACATCATGGAGCAACAATTCCCTAGATAAGAAGGAGTATTGATGTTTTATTAGTTGCTAGAGGTATTAACCTCCATATGTAACCTTGACTAGAATAGAATATTCTAGAAGCAAGAGAAAATAAATAGATGCGGAAACCCCTAGGCAAGTCGACTCATCTGAATAAGTAATATTGAAGTATTTTATGTAGAAAAGGACAGGTCAACATTAGAGACACTTGAAGAGACACTTGTTCACTAGGCCATATTAGTATAAATCAAGGCCTCTTGATCTCATTTATAACACACTTCACACACAATAAAAGTGGTGCTAGTCTAGATAGGAAGAGGCAACTACAAGGACTCCAGCTTGGCACGGGTCTTGGCTTTTGGCTTGGGACTTTTTCTTGGAAGCAATTCCTCGAGAAAGGTGCCTCTTGGTTATCATTTGGGTCTAGTGTTGCTTTGGAATCATTATATCTATCAAAGGTCATGGTTCTTGGGGTGGCTATGTGCCTGTTGGTTATGGACACACATGATATTGTCTATGGTTGGAACGAGAGAAAATATTCTAACACGCTACACATTGGGGAGGGATGATATTTTAATATAGCTTAAACATTCCCAACTATGTTTGTTGGTTATTGAGATCAAAGGGACATTGTAGAGAATATTTATTATGCTATGTACATAGTACATTATGCAATATCAAGTTATGGCCTATTATTACACAATGCACAAGAAAGTAACCACTAAACCTATATATTCTTAGATAGCATATGTTATAACTATATTGAGACATATTTGACCATTGAGTAGAGCTAAGCCACACTAATTCCTTGATTCAACATTGTGGGATCATTTTGAATAATTTTGATGCCTTTTACCTTATATGTGCAACTTGTAGTGTTGCAACCCAAGTAGATTTATTTGTGCACATAGGTATTAGTTGAATGGCCTACATGCAATCTAAAATGGTTTCAATATATATATATATATATATATATATATATATATATATATATATATATATATATATATATATATATATATATATATATTTAATACACACAAAAAAATATGATCTTTGAGTGGAGGAAACAAAGGTTGTACACATGTATAACATTGATCCCAACTGCTAACTACTTGAACCAACTTTTATCCATATAAATAGGATGTTTAAGGAAGGAGAAAAAAACAATGAAGGACACAACACCCTTATGTTGAAGGAATGCTCCTAGATATATGATGGAGTTTCTTTCCTAGTTCCCTCTCTCCTTTGAGAGAATCCCTCTCACTTTAAGTTTGATCAAAACTTGTGCATTTTTCTTTAATCATTCTGATTCTTCTACCAAAGGAAGGTCTTCATATTTGTTGAAAGAGGAAGTATTGTTTGGGAGGTTAAGACTAGAGAAACCCAGACATGGGTGATGAAGGTGTCATTATGGATTTAGGCATCACATTTTTTTTGTATTTAGATTCTCCTTTCCCTCCCAAAACCACCATTGTTCTTAATGATTATGTTTATTATACCAGAATAGTTAAGTTGTATTGTGACTATTTAACCTAAAGGTAGTTAGGGTTTCATTTTTATGCAATTTACATTGTTTATTTGAATTTTCAAGTTGGAAATGACAGGTTATACTTGTTTTATTGTGTGTATGTTTAGAATGAATTATGATATTGGAATTGGGATTGACCAAGTTGCTCACAATACCAAGGACAAACCATCGTTTAAATGTGGTTGTTTTTCCTTCTCAATTTCATATTTCAAATCATAATAATAAGTGATTTAAATCCCTTGGGTTAGGTGCACTAATTTAATCCAACGTGTTTATTAGGGATGCCATCCATAAATATGGAAAAGCATCCCTTGAATTTCCCATGATATTTTTTAGAATTGATTTTTTAACAAGTCATCACTAAGTGTTAAATTGACATCACTATAATGTAGGTTTTTGTAATGTCCCCACCTCTTGATGAGGCTGGAGAGACTCGCTAATCTAGATTTCCACCAGAATATAGTCTCGAGTTTTGGGGACAAAGTCAACCGTGAATCAGAATATCCTAAAGTTAGGCTGACTTTGTGGAAAAGGGTAACTCAACGAAGAAATAGAAAGGATGAGTTAGGTTAAGAGTTAAACCTCAGGGTAAAACTAACTCCATGAAGGATTAATGAGCTATAAAGGAAAGGGAAGGGCACACTCCACATTCATTCTCGATTATTATCATTTTGCATTGGAGCTCTTGAGCACAATCAATTTTGAGGGTTTTGGGTCTAAACCCCTAGATATCAACTCCTAAGGGTGAAAGATCCACCTTCCTTGATTCAGGCTTGGTCCTAGGTTAAATAATCCTCCAAACCATTCTATATGTTGCAGTTGTCTCTACAGTCATTTACCAGGCTAGGGCACAATCTAGGGGGGTTTCCAGCTAGGGGTGCACCATCTTGGAGGTTCTAGTTCGAGATGGAGGAAGCATGAGGCATTTGGAAAAATAGCATCCTAGGTTATTCCTCTCGAGGTCCCTGCCCTCACCTGGTCTATTCTAGAGGAGTTTATCCTAGCATTTTATTTCCTAGATCTTGGCACACGCTGAAGAGGAAGAGGGCTGTCACAGTAAAGGCATTTTCAATCATTTGGTGGCTCAAATATTCATAGATTGGTTTGAGACTTCAGTATCATGGTAGCAATGGACCTGCATCTATGATATGGAGGAGTTTGGTGGAATTTGGAGTTCCCTAGAGGGGAAAAAACATACCTCTTGACTTTATCAAACTAGGGAGGGCACAATCTAGTTTAGGGTTTGTCCATTTGAAGGAGCAACATTGCTTAGATCAACTTGAGAATGATACCAGAGGTTTCATCCCGGGATTTACACTGAAAGTGAATTTTGGGGTTTGGAGGTTAGAGAGGGTAGAGCCAAAAACTTCTGAGGGTTTAGCAGCATCCATAGCAGCATGGTAATCCACCAGCTGGGGAGGCTTGAGTGCATTGATCGTGTCCTTCATCTTCAACATCTACTCTTGCTAGTGGCATTTGGAGGCATGGATCTCTTCTCTTACAACCTTTGGGAGGCATTCATCTTTTATTTTTCTTCTTATATTGGCTAGCAGCCCATTTTGTTATTGTTGAGGCTTTCTCCCAGATCTACAGTTCTCTTGTATACAGAGGCTACTTACTATCTAAATGAAGGCCTATTCCGACATTGTGATTCTCATTGGTGTTTTATATTCTTGTATTGTTTATGACTGTATGCTTCATATCTATTGGTAAATCAACATTGAATAATCCAAATGCACATCTTTATGGATACACCTACAAACACATGAAAAAACATAACAACAAGAAACAATTAGTGTTCGAAAGAAAAACATTTGGCTTGTAGAACATTACATTTTTCAACCTTCGGAAGACCCCTTGTCTATTTGAATTTCTAATATGGAAATGGAAAAGGTTCTACTTGTTTGATTGTGTGTATCTTTACAATGAATTATGATATTGGAATTTGGATTGACAAGCTGCTCACAAGACCAAGGAAACACCACAGTTTAAATGTGGTTATCTTTCTCCTTTTCATTTCATTTCAAATCATAATAATAAACGGTTTAAATCCCTTGGGTTAGCTACACTAATTTACTTCAACATGTTTATTAGGGATGACATCCATAAATATGGACAAGCATCCCTTGAATTTCCCCATGATATTTTTGTTATAATTGTTTCCTTTTATAGAATATTATAGGTTTTTCCAATCTTGAACACTCTCATATTTTCAATGAGTAGTGGGTTTGTTTCCCCTCAATCTCCTATCTCACTACCAAAATATACTTTATTTATCGATCATAATTTTAATATTAGAGCATGATTATCACTCTCGGACATGTCACTTTTAGTTCTAGGTTAAATGCCAATGTAACACCCTAAGACACTATCCCTCTAAGAATCAAACTTGGATTAGCATGGAAAAACTTTCAATCAACCATTATCTTATAAACAAAAATATGAGGAAATGCATACCATTGAAAACCCTCAATATTTACTTACATCCATGGATGGTAAGTGGCAACTGCTTCAATCTCGACAGGGACCTTCCTCAAGGGAATCATGAGAGTCTAAATGAACAACAACAAGAATGATAAACTCATGTTTTTCTCTAAATAAATTGAGTTAACACTCATGACTAAATCATTATCTATAATTATTAAATATATATATCTAATCAATTTTAATACACAAAAATAAAAGCAAGCACTTAAAAATTTCTTTACTAATTTTATATGTTATTCGTTTAGTATTCATTATCATTTAGTTTCATGCATGGTCCCTCATAAATCTCTTCTCACATGATAATAATTTTTTCTTTGGTTGCGACAAAATCATTTGTCATTACCCATAAAAGTGGGTGTATTAAATTTTAAGATTAAACTATTTTAAAAATAAATTGAAAATTGATCAAGTCAAATTGAATTAAAAAATATCCAACATTCCTATTGACTTTAATATGTTTTTTTTCATTGTGTTTGTTACTCTAACATTGTTTACCTTTTTCAATGATCCTCTCTTTCACAATCTCTCCAACTTAAAACATTCCTTCTTATTCACTAATTGATGGCTCATCCTTAGGCCATGATCTACCATCATTATAAGTACATCTTCCCTTCTTCACATGTATCAATAGAGATGGAAAATGTGTTCTTCATGTTTCATTCGTGTCCTAACAAAGGTGTTTATTACACTGGTCATCACTAAACACAATCCATGTCATAAGAATCCATCTAAGATTTATTGATAACTCATCCCTAGATCATGTGTTTAACACCATTATAAGTGCATCCCCTTGCTCTACAGAGATGGAAAATGCATGCTTCATGTATTATTCATTTACTAACCAATATGGCCATGGAATTGGCCATCATCAAACACAATCCATCTCATAAAAATACATTCATATAAACATATATGAAGAAACAATATATTTCCAATTTTAATGTTCTTTCTTTCATTATGCACACCATCCTCTACTCTAAGAAATGTATAGAGGTCGAAGGATAAATAGGTTATTAAGTCACTAACCACCTGTATGGTGAGAATTTGAAACCTTTGAGAATGTGTTACATGTTCCAATCCCTCCACTTTGTACAAGAGGTAAAAAATAATGAAAAAGGAATAATTCTGGTCTTGGAGAATTGACAATGTAACGAGTTAAATGTCCTATGGTGAATACATAATTTATCTACACAACCTCATCTATGACCATCCTCGTGTGATACCATCAAAAGTCATTGGTTCAATGTCTTCTCTTCCTTCAACTTGGTGAGTCACTCCAATTATATTTGGGCAGAAAATGTAATGCCCAATATTTTGGTCCTAGGTCGCTAGACATAAAATGTTATCATGTATTCCATTCGATATTTAGTGTGGGACCTAAATTTAAGTTTGACTCAATATGTCATTTTGATCAAATAAAATATTAGACACTTTATGTAGGAATAGTTAGTTCTATTGATATTCATATATTTATATGCTACTTACTTTTGGGGGTTTGTAACCTTACTTAGAATTATTTCAAAAAATAGAGATGCATTAAATTATCTTTTTCTCATTAAAGTGGCATTTATTAATTTTTTATACCAATTAACATAATATAAATGCACATTTAATATGTATTGATCTATATATAAGATATGATATCATTTTGAGCCGATACATACTAGACACTGGATTGATATAAATGAGAACATGGATTAGTGTTGTTAGCATTCAAGTTATTCTAAAAGTGTTTACACCATGTTTTGGCACTTCATGAGATTTGGCATACATGGTATATAATCATCCCATGGATGGTATGTGATGCATTTTCACATTAGAGATGGATTACATAGTGATTCCTTAACCTAATTAGGGTGTTTGAAATGACATTCTTCCTTACACTATTGGAGATCTTCCAATAGCTTGAGACATTCTTCATGCTGGCCACACAGACAATATTTCTTTACTCTGAGAGGATGCTCATTATCAGGTAGGATTTGAGAATTTGAATTCCTAGAGGAGGTGTTGGAGCTCAGATAAGGCCATCTGGATGACTACGAAGGCATGGAGTCATTTGGGGGATTCCTTAGGGTTGCAACAATATTCATGGTGATGGAACTCACCGTTACTGAATTAGAGGAGTGTTGGAGCTCACTGGAGGTTTACCAAGGAGTGTTTGGCATCTCATGGAGTCTCTTTAATGATCCTTGCTTATGGATGGCATCACCTTGCTTGACATGTCTCCACATTAAGTGAAGCACTTGACATGTGTGAGCCTACTTGTCTTTGTAGGTTGTGTGTAAGGATTAATTCCACACAACATTGCAATTAATTGTACTAATTCATCACCGTCATTGTATCTTTTAATTTCTTTTGTTTTTCCTTCTTAGAGTAAGGCATTAATGTTCAAGAGGAAACCTTAGGAGAAATTATGAAGAAGAGAGAGGACACCATTGTTGGAGGATTCTTGTGAGATACTAGGGTTTAATCTTGTGACTATATGTTAGATATGATGATGTAATCACATTCTTATTCATCATCGTATTTTGTTATAGATGTGAGGAGAAGCCGCACATCTCTCTCTCTCTATGTTCTTCATCTTTGTACTTTCTCTTTCTTGTCTTGGAGGTGCTAGGGTTTTGCTTGGAGCATCTTGAATATTTGGGTTAGGGTTTCATCCCTTTGGAGACATTGAGCCATGGTTTTGTAGGATTAAACCCTAAGTTGTACTTATTGAGGAGGAGAAGAGAAGATGTCTTGCCGAGGACTTTCTAGTTGCAATGCTTTCTTGTTGGAGATCCTTGGTGTTGAATAGGTTTTCTCTTGGTTTTTCCTAGCTAGGGTTATTGAGAGATAAAGGACAGGCTCATCCTTGGGATGAGGCTATGATATGTACATGAACTCGCCAAACAATAATATCATCATCACACACACAATATTGTGTATTGTAGTTTTATCTATTCAAAATTGTCTTATTGCATATTTGATTTTTAACTATTTATTTCTTCATGGCTCGCATTTCCATAACTACTTCATGTCTTATTGATTTGACATAAGCTAAGGTTGAAATTGTTAAGGATCTAACATTAACAATGAAGAAGTAAGAGTCAGAAGTTTTGGATGAAACTTGTTGCACACATTTGGTGTCTTTTCTCTTGGATTGCCTTTGTTGATTGGGTTGTTAAGAGGTGAAATATAGTTTGTTGTTCCTATCATTTTGTGACATATTTCATAACATCCCTAAGGATAAAAAATTCTTTGAAGGTTAAGATCTAGGAAACATTTAAGAAAGAGGTGAAATTTTTGAATTTGCATTAATTTCCCTAGATTCATGAATTTCTACAATAAGTTTGGTTTTAAATGTGATGTACCACACATCCACAAAGTCATCAATGCAATTTAGAAAAGAATTGGCCAATGTCAATAAAATAAATGACATATTAGCAATCATGATCCATGTAGTGATCATGCATGGATTGATATATCATTTGATGGATATACTAACAAACGTACTACCATGGTATATGTTATTTAGATACATGGTTAGACGTTGTAGAAATTATATTGACCAAAATTATGTTGTATACCAATTAATATTTCTATTATGTTGATCAATATTAAGAACAATATCAATACTCTATTATATTTTTTTCTATCAGTAAGAAGTATCTTTGTTATAGACTCTATTTGGTCACCATTGACTAGATGTACCTTATTGGGCATTTATTTGTAATTGATTCACCCTAAGTCATTGTATATTTTTCCTAAAATAGAATTGGTGATGTTGTTCCTTGAAATGTTCTTCATTAAGAAACAATTCATAACGGGGATCTGGAATTTTATTGACCAATATCTTATCGCATTCATTCATAAAGGGGTTTTAAACACAGAATAATAAGGTCAATATATTGTAGGTAATGGGGGATGCAAGGTATCATGGGTTTTATATGTATAGGGGGGTATAAAAAAGGGGTCTAGTAAAAATAGGGTTTTTATTGGAAATATGTATTTTGAGGGGTGCTCAACATAAGGATTTTGGAGGCATTTATCAATATCTAGTGAAATTAGGGTATTTAATATCCCATGAACACACGTACAGTGTCATAGGTTCTATAAGTGAAGACTCCATGATGCCAAGGTACCCTATGGAGAAAATTAACCTCCCCACTTTAGGCTATTCTAAAAGAATATAGTAGCCAGAGAGGGTAACCATCAACTAAAATTTCTTTGAATAAATATTTCTCCAATCAACTTGAAGAAATAAAATACTTTATAATAAGCTCAAATTAATCAATTCTAAGGAAGAAAAATATTCATATAATGACAGGAGAAGCAATGAATATAAAGACTAAGAAATTCAACATCTTTACTTGCACATTGAAGGCATCGTATTCCCATTCAACCAGATATTTAAATCACTGACAAAAAGATAGAAGGTATTATAAGAACATGAACTTCTTAAAAAATAATATAGCTCATGGAAAATACTAAATCAAAGAAAACATATATACAATTACATCAAGAATGCACATTCTACACATACTTGGATGAAAGAAACTCAGATATATTGGGCATGTCTTAAAATGAATCCAATAGTTGTAAGTAATTGTAAACATTGAATGTGACTTCAACATAGAATTTGATTCATCTTCATGTTTAAAATAATATAGCAATAAATATTGTCTATTATAATTATGAATATAATTATATTCTGAACTTCATATCTTAACAACATCAATATACAATACAAGAAACAAAATGTGTCAAATGCATGCTACTAATGATATAATAAATGCACAATAAGTACAAAGAAAAATCTTGAGAATAATATCTTTGATGGATTTTCTTGATCGGAAGAGTTTGATTTTCATTTTTTAAATGTCTAACAACCCAACAAAAAATACAAAGAAACTTAGAACAAATACATGACACTCAACAGCATCCGTCTTTCTCATTAAGGAGTAAACTTCTCATAAAAATCAAGAATATCAAATAAAACATTCTCATAACTCTCAAACTCCATTGTGACTGATTGATTGACATAAGCAAGTCCTTTCTTTAGTCTCTAAAACCTCTATCATGTTTATTTCTTTCTTATTTTGCTTTCTTTATGCTTCAACCTCAAACCATTCTTCAAAAATAACCATATTTTCTAAAAATAGTGAAGAGTGGGTGTTTGAAAATAATTGTCTTTGACATAGTTTATATATTGCATTTGTTTTGTGTTGTCAATAAGAAACTTCTCTTTGTATGAACTTCACTAATTGTCATTATTACAAAGGTTTGATCATTGACACCCATAGTGATTGAGTTCTACCATTCAAAAACTTAATTACCTATTGTGCCACTTGTTCTTTATCCCCTAATTGTGTTTAGGCTTGCTAATTTCAATTTGTAGTTTCTATGTTAATACTTCAATTTGTTGTATGACATCAAACTGAACCCTAAGCTTA
Organism: Picea sitchensis; assembly: GCA_010110895.2. Lineage (NCBI taxonomy): Eukaryota > Viridiplantae > Streptophyta > Pinopsida > Pinales > Pinaceae > Picea > Picea sitchensis. The sequence goes on from SNQJ01S0153689.1 coordinate 37,548, forward strand.
TTCATTATCATTATATTCCAATCCCATATGATATGTTTTGATCCAACCAAAAACTTGTTTCCAACTTATTTCTTTTCAACTTTCTCTAAGGAATTATTTAAGTCCTCAATTCTCTATGTACATTCAACTATAATGTTTCCCTTTCAATGAATTGTTTATGAAAATGATTAATTATTATATTTCTTCTTCCAATTGTGATTTCAATTCCATAATCTCTACATTTTTCAACTTGCATGACGTCATAAGTTTCATTTTTCTTTTACCTTGTCAATTATATAACCCAATCTAACATTTTTTCTACTGTAACTTTGAAACTTGATCCATTAATTGTTGTTTTTATTTTTGTTCTTCCACCAATTCCTTAGTTTGAATATGCTCAGAGCCTGGTATCTTCAAGTTTGATTTAAGAGACTAAATTTACATATCTTTTTCTTTTACTAAGGTTTTAACAACATCTTTATTATTTGAATTTTCCTGAAGGGAAATTACCCTCTACTTAAGATCGTGAATACTCACTAACCTTTCCTTATTAATAATTTTCTCCCACTTCAACTGAATTTCCAACTTAGTCACCATTCCTTTCAACTTCTTGACTCAATATGGCTTGTATCAGATCTCTTGATACCATATTACAATTTTTCTTATGCCATTCTATCTTATGAACCTTAGGAATTTTGTCCAAATAAAATTTAACCTTGGTGGTATCATATTCATGAGCTTCAATTTCACCTTTAGTCTTATCTAGTTTTGGTTGCAAAATGGCCATATCAAAAAGTTCCTTTTCCATAGTTGATTGAAGTTAATAATTTGGGAGGTATTAATCCTTCATGACTTGTTTGAGAAAACAATATTTCTTTGGATTGTTTGGATTGTTTCTTAATTATAACTATCTCTATAAAAACATTAATATCCTTGTCATTTGCTAATAATTCTTTTGAACTCAACATATCTTTTGATGTTTCATTTGACTTACTAGTTATTGGAATTTAATAATGGAAATCATAGATTATAGAGAAATTAATTTACCATCACTTCTATCATCCCATTTTTGTCTTTCAATATTATTCTGCACTTCCTCTGATTCTAATCTTGTTCCCTTATTTTATTGCCCCACTAGTTTGAATTTCATATCACTTGCTTGGTTCCTCTATTTTTGCTCTCTTTTTTAGCATTTCGAAGTGTCCATTGTATTCTCCATTTCACTCGCTCGTGTACAACTATTTGGGTTCACTACCATGGTAGTAATGGAACTTACCACAACATTTACCTATATTGAAGGTTGACAAACATCAATTAGAACAATCCTATCCAGTTTTTTTTTATTTGCTAATATTTCTATATCTGGATTTGCATGATGAATATAAGGGGTGGAACTAATTTTGACCCTTAAGTGTGATATGGTTCAAATTCCAAGCTTGCCTTCCATGAAATCCAAAAAAATCATCATCTTCTAGAACATATTTATTTTTTACTAGGAAATAAAATATTTCAACAGGCAAAGAAAAAGTGACTTTCTTATTTCTTGAAGAAAAATGAAATCTGAATTTAACTTTTTCCTAATGTACTCTAAAGAAAAAATTCTTCGGATTATTTTTTAAAGAAAAATGAAATCTGAATTTAACTATTTCCTAATGTACTCCAAAGAAAAAATTCTTTGGGTTAGGAATACTGGGAGTAAATATGGTTTAAATTATGAACCATAAATTCTAAGAATAGTGCATTCTTCAAAAAGATACTAGTCAACAACAACCCTAGACTCAAGACTCAACTAAAGAAACTACTTGCAATTTATGAATAACCTAGGTGGTTGTTTATTGTGAATAGTTGTATAAACAATATACATGAATTGGTCTTCAAAGATTTTAAAACCATTTTTCTGACCTTGGTTTTTGACAATTTAGATCCACTCTAAAACAAAAAGAGGTTTACCGTGTTTATCAACTTTAAATTCAATCCTAAATGCTCAAAATGCTCAAAATGAAAGTATAGCATTAGATATATCAAATAAGATTGGCACTTAAAACACTTCAAAGTAGGGAATTAGACAAATTGACCATGTATGGCATCAGATAAAACTTAGAATAATTGAATCTTTCTCCTTGTGCAATCCTGTTAATAAACCCTAAAACTTATTCATCAATTTTTCCATCACCATCGTATCCTGGGATTAAAATACTCATTGTGATTATCTCTCTAGACAAGTATAAGAACATATTTTCCAGAAAAGGAAAGGTCATTTCAAGAATATCTGTTTTTTCTGGTAAAAACCTCACTAGTAAACACTCTTTTTTCTCTACAGATAAGGAATTGAAATCTAAAACTAGTGCTTCTTTATCTATGAGTGTTTGATTGTTTGGTAACAGTAGCACCTCATAAATTGCATCCCAGCTAACCAAAAAAATAACTAGGGAATCGTCTAAAGACATTGCAACTCTCTGAGTCAAGTTATAGAGCTTTATGCACATTGAAATAACTAAGTCAAGTTATAGAGCTTTATGCACATTGAAATAAATTCAAGGAAATGATATCTAACAGGAACAATTTCCTGAGTGAGGCCACATTCCAAGTGAGAAATTTTTTACAGGGATCCTCGAATCGTCGATATGTCACTTGGAAGATTTCATAAGAAATTTTCCCAATAAGTTGAGGTTCAAATATGTCTCCATCTTGGTCAATCAGGTGATCAGAATACGAGTTTTGCACAATGGGTTGAATAGAGGTGACATGTTTCTACTTAAGATCCATGATAGTATTCAATTGTAGTTTCACTCCCAACATGAATCCCTGAACAAGGTGCATACGACCGAAACCTCATATTTCAACTTGCTTCTCTATAGAGAATTTCCCTCACAGTTGGTCTAGTGAATCGAGATGGTGAAAAAGGAGATGCTAGTAATAAAGAGCATGATGCACAATCTAATGTTTCATATATAAACTCCCTTTCGTATTGAACCGCTTCTCCCTTAACCGTATTGAACCGCCGTGAAACCAACCAGAACCGTCACTGTATTGAACCACTAGGAAACCAACCCGAACTGTATTCAACCGTCGACAACTCGTTTGGAAACCAACTGGAACCGTTTTCTCATTTGGGAGCTTCTGGAATGGTCCATTACTCCATACGGTTCTCTACCTAGATATGTGGAATAGTTAACAATTATCCAACAGAAGCTTGATGGAAGCTTGGCTATAAAGATTTTGTTTTGGTCCCCAAGCTTTCTTAATTCAATCAATTTCCATCAGTATTACACCATCAATCAGAGTGAGCAAAGCTTGGAAGTGCCATATGGAAAGAAAAAGGAAAGTAAAATTAGTGTGGAACTAGGAAAAATTTTGCAGCAATTAGTCAAACTCAAGCATCATCAATGGCCGGAGGTATGATCCATTTTGGCATCTAAATTTCGATTCTTTTGAAGAGCTTTATTCCACATATTTTAGAATCGATTTAAATCTAACATTTGGTATCAGAGCAGATTTTATCTCTGCCTTGGTGTTTTGGAGAAAGACAGGTTTATTCTGTCTCGATACGTCCCTATTGGGTTTTCCTTGCATTTTCTCTGCACATTTTAATGCATATTGTTGTACGTCTATCCATATTGAGATGGCAGAACCATACATTTGCGTGCGTCTTTATTTTATAATTTGGTTATACGTTTTTAAATGAAATTGTTGTGCTCTATACAGAGAGGTTTCATTGCATTGTTGTGCATCTTTAGGTTATTTTACTATACATTTTTCCCTAAGGAGAATAGCATCTGTACACTTTGCTTCTGAGTCACACAATAGTTAGAAATGCAATTTGGGTGATCTTTTATGGTCAGTAAACTAATTTCTTTCTTAACCTCTAATTAAAAACATGCTATTTTGAATGAGTATACATCGTTGAATGTTATGCATGAATATTGTAGTTTTATTTATGCAATTTATAATTATTCTCATTTTATGCATAAAAGAAATAATGTCTAGTGA
>SNQJ01S0153690.1:0-18086 GCA_010110895.2 Picea sitchensis
CATTGAAGATTGTCCAATTTTGGTTGACCACAAAACATTTTGATGGTTGCATCAATGCAAATAACGCACAAAGATGTGAATTGCACTCTCATCTAGTAAAACATAATTACAACTTGATTCACGTCATAATTACAACTTGACTCGTATTACTACCTAACAATGCAAAGTTCAAACCTAACTCATCCTTCACAAATGGAAGTTTTAGATTTTTTTGGCTTTCACCTATGAAAAGTACTAAAAAGTAAAAGGTTGAATGGTTAATTCAACCGATATAAACCACAAAAATCATATTTAAACTCTTTAAAAAACATTTTAATAAGTAGCTATCTAAAACACTATGTTTTTTTTTTTTTTCTGGGAGCATATTTTGTATTAAGATTAAGACTACAACTAACTTTAACATACACTAACACTAAGAGTAACTTTGGTTTATAGACCCTTAAGAAAAAAAGGTAAGTAATTATTGTTTTAAAATTGTATTTATATGTTAAAAAGGAAACGAGAGAAGCTTTCATAAATTTCCATAGTTTTGATGAGTTAAAAGATTAGAAATTTTGATGTTATTATAAATATTATAATATTGAGATCTAATGTGGACACCTAATGATAATAATGGTGGTTATTAATGTAATCTAAGACTAACATTGGTCTATAATACCCTAAAAAGAAAGGTAAGGCATTACTTGGTTTACTTTAAAATTTTATTTTTATGCTTCAAAAGCTTTAAGAAAAACATTCATAAATTTGTCGAGTCATAGAATTGTCATCTTTTCACAACCTTTCATTTAACTTTTTAATCCCCTTCATGTTTACCCATAACCTTGTTTTATTCCTTATAATGCTTACATGTGGGATTAGGCTCAATATTTTCCAATGCATGTATTTTAGTATTTTAAGTGAATTTAGGACTAAGTGTTAGAAAAATAACATGCTTTCACTTATCTTGGAATTTTGGGTCAGTTTGTTGGTTGTTTCAGGAGATAGACAAATACCATAACCGATCCATATTTGATGATCCACAAAATGGGTTTTCGTGATGTTTTGTGTGAAACATCATCAGGTTAAAATGAATATCTCCAAAAATACCTCAATAACCCAAGTTGTATTTTGAGAGTTATCATCAATTTATCATCTACAATTAGTGGCTACAAGAACATGAAATATGGTAGCAACATAAATTTTACCACTCCCTTCAAATCTGTACGGTCAAATTCGAATTTCCTCTTCACCTGTTGAAGATTTTATATGGATTTGGGATCATTAATGAAGTATCTTGGATGGAGAAGAATCATGGAAGAGTTGTTATCAAATATTTTAGAGAGATCCGTGAGAAGATTTTTAGAGATATTACTTGCTAGTTATTAACAAATAGAGATTTGTAGATCTAAATTTATTATTGATTATCTTATTTTTTTTTATAAATAAGAGTGCCTTCTCCATTCCAAAGGGAGAATTCTTAGAGCACATGTCGAGACTATGATACAATAAGCTACATTTCATGAGATATTGTGTCCATATAGGTTGTAGTTATATGATTTTTGTTTGATTAAAAGTTTTAGTTTTATAACTCATGTAGTTTGAAATTAGATTTGTTTATTTAAGTTGTATATTAGTAGTCGCATTCTATTCTACGAAAGCAAGAGCCTACTACAGGTGAAAATAGTGTTTCTTATTGTGAGATGTCTTTTAATTCAATTTATTTATTTTTATAGGTATGATTTATTTTTATGCAAGTGTGAAGTGTTTCTAAATTTTCCAACAATGGAATGATGATCTTTGGAAAGTTGGAAAGTTTGAGATTAACAAAGGGATAACTTGGTGACAGCAAGATCTCAGTAGTAAGATTAGTTCCCAAGTACATGATCCTCACCAAGAGTGGTTGAATTATCTTTTAATTTCATGCAAGTGTGTTTTATTTCCACAATTAAGTTCACTTATTTTGTTTTATTTTCCATAAGCATTTTAGTTAGATCATGCTACAAATAATCTAATTCTACACATATTGTGCTTGCATTTCACAAGTTTACGAACTCCCGGATTGATAATTAAATGTAAGATGATTTAGACATATAAATTGCGTGGCAATTTTGGCGTTGTTACTGGGGAGATGTTAAAGGAATTAGGTAATTTGTAGTTGTACTTTTTTGCATTTTTCATAGTTTGGAAAGCATTTTGCATGCATGGAAATAGAGCTAATAAGACGAGAGATAAGAACCTGCACATTCACTATAGAATTTATAATTATATAGTGAGTCTTTATTTCTCTTGTAGTCATGATAATTTAGGCATGCAGGAATAGACTTGGATATATTGATTTATTGATAAATTATTTCAAATATTTTCACTCATGGTGCAATAAGAACCACTCCATCCACTAACCCATTGGTAGGAAAATCTACAAGAGGAGGACAAATAAGAAAGACTTTGGGAGCTAAAAAAGGATGGAGACAATTCACTAAAGGAGAAAGAGAAAATTTAGGCAATATACTCATTCATTGCTTTGGTTTTGCATATTTTTAACCTTGAATGACAATATGACTTCATGTGAGAATAATCTTTCTTCCGACCATCTATTTTATTTACATCAGCTATTTTCGAGCATAATCTAATATGCACTTTTCATTCCACCTCATTTCATTCCATCGTATATCTCATGTTGATAACCATTGCACTTTTATGTTTTTAAAGGCCAATAATAGTTAAACGTCATGGTATGCACTTAGATGCCTAACTCTTTACTTTCTAATTTATCACTATGGCACACTAGATCCAAGGAAAACATGGATATTTAATGTTATACATTTTACTATCCCAGGTTGCTTAATGGTATTTTGTAGCTTCTTATGGTTTTTTACTTCCAAACCTTTGTTGGTTAAACTTCCTTCATAACCCTAATTGCACTCTTTCGTCCTTATATTCTCTTCATCTTCCTTCTTTCTTCTCTCCATTATTCATTATCATTATTTAATTTACACTTCTTACTTACCTTCCATCCACTAATATTTTGTAATGAGCCAAATGCTTAAATTATCATAATATAACATATTAAGTACACACCATGTACAAAATGTGAGCATGGAGCACAAGTCTAAGATAGATAATTTACATAATAAATCCCTAAAGAATAGAGGAACCCCCTCCAAATAAACAAATAGAATCATACATCACAATTCACATGTGACAACAATGAATACATGATCTCTTATATATAGTTGTTCACACTTGCACGTGAGACCCCTTTACTACTAGTCTGACCCTATTACATATATATTTACACATTACATGTACATTTAGTCACATATATGCCCGCCCTTGGGGTCCTATCATATACATTTAGCCATATATATTCGCCCCTTTGGTCATAACATCGTACCCTCCTTCAAAAAGATTTTTCCTCAAAGCTTTGCAATTAAAGGATTCACATGTTCTTGCTTTCGTCATTCCATTCTTGATTATCTATCCATCCAAAATCAATTCTTCTTGGTCTTAATCCTTGGTGTCTAGTTGTTGTATAATTTTCTTTCTGTTGATTCCATGTATTGTTGTTGAAGCTTCTCCAATTTTTAGTGGTTGTTGGTCTCTGGTAATAGCTTGTTGAAGAGTAGTTTTGTGATGCCTTGTTCCATGAATATTGACAAGCATTCCATCTTATTCCTTGATAATGTTAATATTGACCTTATTTTCTTCCTTGAAAGGTTTCACGGTAATGAGGGTGTCGATATGGTTCCACTTTTGACATGTTTTCTTCATTTTGCATGTGCATTTACTCTATATTATTTCCAGAGACAATGGAATCATCTATATTCCTTGCTTTTTCTTTAATTGTTCTAGCCTTGAAGATAATACCATCAAATTTGACATGTACATCCTCTGCATGGAGTTCAAATTCTTCAATTATATTTTGGTGACCTTATTGAATCTTATCTTTTTTCTCCTTTTGAAGCTACAATTTCACCCCATTTATCAAATTTTGACGTCCTTCTTCAATTCTGGATTGCATTTTTTATTTTAACTTATGAGTATTTAGGGATTCCTCAACCTTCTTGCAAATTTCCTCTTCAAGTCTTTTGGTAGATTCTTCATCCAAGATCCTTCTTTGTTCTTGATTTTGACAATTCTTCTTTTCTCCTTTCAATCTCTTGACCTCATCCAATATTTTTTTATTATGGTTTCACAATCTACATATCTCTTCATCTTTCTTTTTCAAATCTTCCCTTGACTCATCCTTTTCCCACTTTGATTTACTATTATTTTCTTGCTTTAAGTTCTTAACCTCCTTAATGAGTGATTCATTAAGGAATTGCATCTGGGAAAACTCATCATTTTTCTTCTTTATCTCTTTCTTTGCCTCTTTTAACTCATCTTGAATGCTATACATTTCCTCCATTTTTTAGTCCTCGGTCCATTTGTTTGAGAATAATTCTTCAAATACTTCCCATGTGGCTCTTCGTCTGGTACTTTCGTCAAGGTTATACCACCAGTTACTAGCTTCACCATTCAAATAAATACCTACCAAAGAAGGAGTCTTGCGATTTTTCCTTATCATTTTCAACCATTCCCCAGGACGAATTTCATATTTATCTTAATCTCCACTAAAGTTAGGTATTGTCATTGGTTCTTAATTGATGTCTAACCCTAATCCTTAGCTTCCATTGTCAATATATTAAGGATAAGTGTCACAAATATTTATAATCCTTGTTCCAATATCATATTGTATTTTTTTTTATCTTTCCAATGGATTTTGAATTATCTCAATAGAGCATTCCAATCAAAAGTTATGATAGTTTAAGTGAACATACATTTGAAAACCTCGATTTGGGGTCTTCCCTCCTAGCTGACCTTCCTTTCGATGTATCACTACAATTTCGACCCTTTTGAGTCTAAAATTGCAACATCTAATCCTTGGATATGTCCTCTCTTCAATTCCATAGATCTGAGAAAAATTGGATGTGCCAAGTGGAAGTTGTGGTAAATTCCCCACACCTTGCTAGCTTTTGGCCTTTCCAGGAGAGAGAACTTGTATAACATGACACACACAAACTGTTTGATTTATGATTCTGAAAATAGAACCAGAAATACGATGCACTATACTTGTTCCAATGAAATTGGTCTCACAAAATTTGGATCTTCTATGAACAAGTTGTGACTATTTTACCTGGAAAACCTGTTTGAGACTAGTTAATAGGACTAATCAAATACCCTATCTTCCATAGGGTGTATTTCCAAATGTATGAAGACCTAGAAGATGAAATTTACACCACATATACCTTGATATTTATTCTAAATAACCTCATATTTTCATTGTTTGAAGCATCCCACAAAAACATTTATAGCGAAAATGCTAAGATGACTTTCTTGGAGAAGAAAAACCCTAGGATCAGTGCTCTGAAACCAAATGTAATAAACCAAATGTTTAATTTATTAGAATATAACATAATTGCAAACCATGTATAGAATGAGAGTGTGGTGCACAACTCCAAGATAGATAATTTACACAATAACTCCTTAAATAATAGGGGAACCCCCTCCAAATAACCAAATAGAATCATGCATCACCATTCACATGTCACCATAATGAATACATGATCTCTTGTATATAGTTGTTCACACTTTCACATGAGGCCCTTTTAATACTAGGGTGACCCTATTACATATATATTTATACATTACTTGTACATTTAGGCCCATATATTCCCCCCTTCGGAGTCATATCATATACATATTTATTTTTCTTACGTTTCATTACTTCACTTTTGCTTACTACCCTTTCTTTTTCCTATTATTCATTCTTTCTTTCTTCTTTTTGTATGTTATTTCTTCTTTTTTATTATGATTTATTCATTTATTGTCCTATCTTCACTTAACCAACTATTTTTTTACTATCCTTTCACTCTTTCATTTCATTCACTTTTCGCTCACTTTTACTTTCATTGCATCTTCCATATCACTTTTTCACTCACTTTTCTTTACTCATTTCACTCACTTTTAATTTTATCACAATTTTTTTTTACTTCCTCTTATTTCATGCTTAGTAATTACTTCACTATTTTTTTCACCATATACATGTTTATACCACCTTACCATTTGTAATCCTTCTTTCTTCGGCACTTACCTTCACTTCCTTCATTCCCAATCACCTTGTATTACAATTCTCCATTTCATTCCACAAATAATAACACACTTTGTCATTTTTTTTTTTTTGAAATCCATATAGTTGATGCATTAATATATGCTACATTAATAAATTGAGCATCATTTTAGATTAATGATCCTAAGGTGGAGGAAAATGAAGGAAAGACATTTTCCAAAGAACGTTTAAACACCTCAAAGTAAGTATGAATTCAATTTCTTAGAACACTTATAAAAAACAATTTCTCATCCAAACATTAACAAAATTTAGCATAATGAAGAAATGATACAAAAATTGCTACAAATTCATTAAAAGATGCAAACCTTTCGAAAGTCATATCAAACAATATACAAAGTAGGTATTGGAGATTTTTCGTAGAGTGATTCTTCACATCATATTAAACACACTCACCAAAGCAAATTCACATATCTAGGTCAGAATTTAGGAGAAATATCATGTTTTAGATTCTTGTAACAAGCAGAATTCAAAAGACTCCTAAAAAGAGAGTTGGGGCAGTCAAGATTTGACAGGCAGAATGAGAACATTTTTAAAACCTATTTCTAAGGAATATAGTTTCCAGAAAAAATTTAATCATCACATTTAGACATCGGATGAAAATTTTATTCCCATTTTAGTGATTGCTTGTCTTATAAACAACATTGTTAAATTATTCCCCTAGGTTGTTCATTAGTAGTTTTATGATATCAAATAAAGGAATTTATAAAACTTATTTCTAGTGAAAATATATACTTTACAATCGAAGTGGAATCATGTTGATTCGTCATCAAATGAAAAGGTTATACCCAAAACTTTGACTATTGGTCTAGATTGAAAATCCAAAACAACTCTCCCCTGAAGAATTTTCCTCATAAAATTTGACATATGATATGATATGAATTCACTTTGAAAACCTATTTATATCATAGATATCCCTCTAAATCTACTTCAAACTAGATTTTGAATGACTCTAATCGGACAAGAAACAAATATTTTATTGATGAAATACCGTTGCGTGATCTTAGATGGCCATAACTTCTCCGTAGGTAAAAATCGAATTTTGTTTCGTTTGTTTTTTGGATATATTTTTATTTTGCAATGTTTTTAGTTATTTTGCATATTTCTTGGAAGAATAAAGACCGACCAAATTTATTTCTCCATCATCTTACGTTTTATTGCAAGAAAATGTTAAAGCTTTTGCAGGTCAGAATGAGTGATTTTCAAGTTCAAAATTTGAAGAACCATGAATGAGAGTGTGATATTTAGACATCCAAGCCAAAAAAGTGCAGCATTATATGATGTTGAATTCATAGAAAAGCAAGTTATTAAGAACTTGTTAGGTAAATATTGTAACTGTGAGCCAATACCTCCAATCATACAAGATTTTTCAAGATGGATAGAGATCAAGGTGAACAAAGAAATGTTATCAAAGAGAAGTCAAGTCACATTCACTATATCATCATTATAGATGAAGTCTTCTCAAAGATCCACTATTCATCCTACTTATTCACTATGGTATGTCCATGCCTTTCTCCTCGTTCAAAAAAACATGTTGAAGTCAATGTAACTTCTTTCTTCTATATCGTCAATTTAAATCCAAATCTCTTTCATGACCACTACTACCACATCATTTCAACCTATTTTCCCTTCACAAATTTATCGTACCAGATTACTCCATCCACCCTTAACCCATGCAATACCATAACTCATTTCCCTTATAAAGTTGTGTTACTTCTCTATCCTTTCCTTTTCCAAATGAATTTGATAGTGAAAACCTCCTTTAGGCGCCACTAGACCTTGGAGTGCTTGAAAACAACCTTATTGGAGGCAATTCCTTGGGAATAATAAACTATTATTGTAAAAAACACTTTGGGCACAATCAAACAAGTCTTGCTTGAAAAAAAACTTGTTGGAAGACAAGATTTACAAATAATGAAAGAGAAATAAACATCACATCTCAGTACCATTGCTCATTACAAATTTCCAAGACAATTGATGCTCTAGATATTAGTTTGCAACAATCTACAAGTACCACGTGATCCAGGTTCTACTCATTCAACTCAGTTCAACTCACCATTTCAGACCAACTCAACTTTCTCACCCCTCGGGATGTCATGTACTCATGGACTTCTTAGGTAGGTGCATGTATTCTCTTTTTGAATATTTAATCGATAATTCATTAAATGCTAGAAGAGGTGGACTTGGAAAATGTCCTCTGTCTCTTATGATTAATTTTTACTACTCTCATATGCCTTCCTTATTTGTCAAATTTTCTGAAGATGAAACAACCTTTATTTGAGGGGGGTATTCATACATTATTAAAGACCTAATTTCATGTTTCTATGATGCCTTGAATCCCTTACGAAAATGTTTCTATACATGTCTCTTCCACACATATTTGTTGTTGCTATAAAAAATTCAGCACCCTCATTGGTTTGCATATGAGCACAACTCCTAATCCAAATCCCATGGTTGGAGGATGTTATATATAACAAATAAATGATTTGAAACCTCTTAGATCACAAAAAATTCAAACAGGGCACTCAGGGGAGAGCAATCAAAGTAAAGTCAACAACATATTTTAGTGGGTACTTGAATTTAGCCATTTCATAGGTTGGCATACCTAAGCTTCCTCAAATCAAATTTGGCTACATGGGTTTTTTGCACAAAGTTCACGAGATGGTTCAACACCTATTGTATATATTTTAAATTAAACAGAGAGTGCGATAACTCAAATTCAAAGAAAAAGTTAAACTTAGCAATTTCAAAAATGTCAAATATGCTTCAAGGATGATTTTTGCACGTCATTTTCATCCAGTTGAGGCCAAATCAAGAAAAATAGAGGCATGGGTTTTGTGCCCAATATAATCATTTAGGTAACCATGTATGAAAAATTCCCATAAAATGCACAAGGAGGCATGCATAAGTTAATTTTCTTGTAATTTGAAATATACAATCTCGATTTTTAATTTTCTTGTAATTTGAAATATACAATCTCGATTTTTATGAATTTTTGTGAGCTGCAGCATCAAGGAAAAATACACATACTCACCAAAAATCATTGAGACCCATATAGTAATTGTGAGAAATCTTGTCATCTTCAAACAAAAATCATTAAGACCCATATAGTAATTTGTGAGAAATCTTGTCATCTTCAAACATGTAGCAACTTTTTGTCCAAATAGAGGGCTGAAAGTAAATAATTTTGGCAGCTAATGGTGGGGCCAAAATTGCAATATCAAGCACACATGGTCACACTCATTAATTGCATAAATTAATATTACCAAATTTTTATGGTCAGAAACATCAAAATTTGAAAAACATCTTAGAGATCTATTCTAGGAAAATTTTAAACTAATGAAACGTTGTTATATCTACTATAGATGATAATTTATTCCAACAACTTGAAGGCCCATCTATAGGATTTTGGGTGACAATATATTATAGTGATCCATAGTGTAAATTCTACCTTTCTTTGAAGATTGACGAAACTATTTTCATATGACTGAATTGAGGCAAATTTTATACAACAACAGAAAGTATGGAAATGAAAGGTACGAGGAAACAAAACAGAGATACGAATCCCTGGTAGAATTGTGTTGAGGAATATAGTTGAGTAGACATATTTGTGCATGGAAACGAAATTAGACAAAGAAGCAGCATTGTGCATTGTTTTTCTTGAGAAGCCATGATGTTTTTTTTTTATATGATCAAAGAGTCACAAGAAGCACTACAATGAAATTTTTTGAAAATGAAGAACCATTAAAAGAGAGAAGAGTTCCAACCTATCATTTTCCACATCAGTTGTCATAAAGACTGTAACAAAAGCATGATCAATTCAATTAACAAAACTCGATATTATCTATTCAAGTGATTTCCAAATTAGCCTTTTGCGATATAATCATCCAATCCAATAACAATAAGATGGTTTCATTATTTTAAGGTTTGGTATATACATGTTAAATTAATTCACTTTGCATTTGTTGATGGAAGCTATGTGATTTGGTTTTTGTCTCTTGGGAATGATCCATTTTGTCCCTTGATTTCATTTTTTATTCTTGTTGGGTATATTCAGTTCATCAATTTATGATTCAGAGAGTCATCACATGAAGCGAAAGAGGCATTCCGATTTGTTGTTGTATAAGCTATGCATAGCAGATAAGAATAGACATAATTATGTGGATCATTTTGACAACCCTACATCAATAGTCACCTACTGAAGAGGATGACAGTTTATAATAGTTTAAATATCGTAAGTATTGTTAATTGGCAAGTTGTAGTAATGCCATCCATTTGTCAAATATACAACGGTAGATGTTCAAACTTTTGAAGATACTTCAAGAACATGTTGATATATTTCAAGGCCTTCATGCTTAATCAACACTTAGAAGTGAAAAGACAAGAAATAAAATAGGTGAGTACTACCACACAAGAACCAACATTCACACAAGAACCAACATTTATAGAAACATGTGGTTGTTACACAAGAACCAACCAGAAGAAACTTAGTTGCAACTCAAGTCTTTCCAACTGTGTTTTCCTTTCGAATGTTTTCAAGGATCAAACAGAGACAACCTACTACCCAATTATCAAAGGAGAAAGACCTAATCACACAGTTCAGAGACTTAGACGATTTTTGCATGAGGACATGTGACATGTTCAGTTGGGGGGATTGTCATCTTTTCACCATATTTTCACAACCTTTCATTTACATTTTTAATCCCTTTCTTCCTCACCTGTAACCCTGCTTGATTCCATTTTAATGCTTACATGTGGGATTAGGCTCAATATTTTCAAATGCATTTATTTTGGTATTTTAACTGAATTTATGATTAATTGCTAGAAAAATAACATGCTTTCATTTATCTTGGAAATTTGGGTTAGTTCATTGGTTATTTCAGGAGAAAAACAAATCTCCTAACCGATCCATACTTGAAGATCCATGAACTGAGTTTCCATTGTGAAGCACCATCATGTTAAAATGAACATCTCCACAAAAAATATCAATAACCCATATTGTATTTTGATAGTTATCATCAAATTATCATCTGCAGTCAATGCCTACAGGAACAGGAAATTCGATAACAACATAGATTTTACCACTCTCTTCAAATTCGTACGGGAAAATTCGAATTTCCTCTTCACCTATTGAAATTTTTATATGGATTTGGGATCATTAATGAAGCATATTTGATGGAGATGAATCGAAAATTCGAATTTCCTCTTCACCTATTGAAATTTTTATATGGATTTGGGATCATTAATGAAGCATATTTGATGGAGATGAATCATGGAAGATTTCTTATCAAATATTTTAGAAATATTTGTGGGAAGATTTTTAGAGATATTACTTGCTAATTATGAGCAAATTGTTGTAACCATGTGAGAGATTTGTGAATCTAAATTTATTATTGGTACTATTAATTTTTTCATAAATACGAGTTCCTTCTCCATTCCAAAGGGAGGACTCTTGGAGCATATGTCCATAATATGATGGGATGAACTACATTTCATGAGATATTGTGTTCATATAGATTGTAGTTATATGATTCTTGTTTGAATATAAGTTGTTGTTTTATAGTTCATGTAGTTTGAAATTATATTAGTTTATTTATGTTGTATATTAGTAATAGCATTCTATTCTACGAAAGCGGGGCCATGCAGTAAGAGAACATAGTGTTGTTTAATGTAGGATGTCGTTTGATTCCATTTATTTACTTTTACAAGTATGATTTATTTCTATGCAAGTGTGGTGTGTTTCTTAATTCATCAAAATTAGAATGATGATGTTTGGAAAGTTGGAAAGTCTGATATTAGAAAAGAGATAACTTGGTGACAAAAAGATCCCAGTAGTAAGATCAGTTCTAAACTACATGATCCACACCAAGAGTGGTTGAATTAGCTTTTAATTTCATGCAATTGTGTTTCATTTCCACAATTAAATTCATTTATCTTCATTTATTTTCAATAATAATTTTAAGTAGATAATAATGCAAATAATATAATTATGTACATATTCTACTTTCATTTCACAAATTTACAAACTCTCGGATTGATAATTATATATAACAAGATTTAGACATATAAATTGCTTGAAAAAATCATCATACAAAGGTAAGGACGATTGGTATTGTAAAAAATATTATGAAATTGATATCTAATGTGGGTGTAAGTAGGAAATTCTATGAGAAAGCACTTTTCATATTCATCTTTCTTAGTGTCACAAATATGACAAATTATTTCAATGAATGGTGTTTAAGGAACTATGCAACTCCCTATCTCGCTATGGAGATCGTGAGAGTTTGTTCTTGTTTTAGCAATGTTGATTTTCTTCTTTACACAAGTTAAACAAAGATATACCTTTGATATTATAAATTAAGGTTAATCACCTCCTTGTAGTATCTTAATTTTCTCTTATCCTCTAATTCATTATCACACGAAAATCTCTCCTCAAATATAGATTTAATAATATTTTTAATATTATCTTTATTTTGTAGAGTGACCTCTTCCTCAATACTCCAATGATTTCGCTAAGACTTCACATATTTATGCCAACAACACTTGAGATGCAAGTTGTTTTTCTTGTATTTTGAAGAAACCTTAGAGAGCCTCTTGTTTTCCATGTCATTGTCTTGTTCTTGTACATTAAGTACCTAGTCATATCCATGTTATCAATTGGGGAAATAATCTCTTCTATGAGGAGGTTAGGATAAGGTGTATTACCTTTCATTTTAATATTATAATTTATAAAACACTTTTTAATTTTCCCTATCTTTCTCCACAATTATGTCCAAAATTTCACAACCATGAGATATCGGGAGTGGTGAGAATCTCAAAGAGGTGTTTATTCTTATCCCAAAGGCAAATTTTGTTGATTTACAATTGTTTTCAAGTCCATAATAAGCTTCCCCCCCTACATTTATCATTTTCTCAATGCTATAGTTCTAGTTGAGATTGTGATGAATGTCAATTCCAAGATATTTGTATGAAGTCATTTCCTCCAAGATGTTATTGTCATACATGAAATTAGTGTAAGGATTATTTTTGGATTTTATTATCATAACCTTTATTTTTTCTATGTTAATAGTCATACCTATACTAGATAAAAAATACTTGAGAATTTTTAGTTACTTGTCTAGATAATAGGGGCTGATCACGACAATAAAAATATCATTAACATAAAGAAAAAGGATGATGACTATTCCTACTAGATATGTTCCAACACATCCTACCTCTTCCAAGCGAACTTCTAACTTGTCAATGTATATGCCAAAAAGGGTAGGGGATAAGGAACACCCTTTCTTAACTCCTATATTACAATTAATTTCTTTTGACCAACCCTCGTTGTTCCTAAACTTGGAAATAACATTATTGTACAACCTTATTGCAAAAACACTTAGCTTGAAAGGAAATTGCATCCCTTCTAATATATTCTAGAGGTTATTTCTGGGCATTATGTCAAATGGTTTATTAAATTCAACGAAGAAAGATACGATATTAGTTTTATTATTGCAACACTCCTCCACAATGATCCTAAGCATAACAAGGTGGTCCATAGTTAAGTGATAAATCATAAATATGGTCTAGCATTTATCTCTTCATTATAGAATTCATATAGATATCAAGGAATTCATAGAATCACATAAACAAATACATTATATAGACATTCATATAGAAATTAAAACAAATACTTGTCTTTCTAAAAATGAACCACCAAATTGGTTGCATACAGGTGCTTTTCCACCCAACCATAGGTAATCCACTAGGAAAGTCACTCCTGGATTGGGACTATAAAACCGCAAGGAAACAAAGAGGATCTCAAGATCTAATCACACTCAACCCAACCATAGGGTTAATAATTCCAATTGTATCGTGCAACTACCACCATATCTATCAAATAATTCCTTCACGAAACACACCCATTTTAGGTGGTTTTCTAGCAATACACTCATTCGTTTCTAGAATAATTAAGTATAACTTGGCTCAAATAGGGATAATCATAATGGTCCTATAGTTAGAGGGATTGTTTTTATCCCCTCTTTTAAAAATAGGAACAATGATGTTTTGATTCTAGGGTTTAGGGAAACCCTACTTAACTACTAAATTGAATATCTTATGAATATAAGGGATGAGGATGCGCCACTTAACTCCAATAAAACTTACCCCTTTCTTAATGGTGCTACAATACAACTTACTATGGTGTCACTTGCATGGCTCACTTTGAGGCATTCCATGGTCAAAAAACCTCATCTTTATTATCTTACTTACATGGTGTCTCCAAGGTCTAGGAGGTGGAAACCTCCCTCATAATTCAAGCTCAAATTCTATGCACTCTCAAAAATAATTTGGTGATGGCTCATAATTGAATGAAGAAATAATATAATCAATGTCATTCTGAATTCCATTTTCCTAAATGGGATTAGGTGTTTCTTCATCTACAACCATATAAGCAGACTTACCTCAAATAAAATCACTTCTAGAAGCTTGCTCCAAAGTTTTATGGCCCCTACACAATCATCAAGTGCATTTGGCTCATGTATTACAATTTATCCCTTCCCATTCACTCTAAGAGCCATCCATTTTTTCATGTCTCCTACTTAAATAAAGTGATTGGATCCAAGTCCCAAATTCAGACTAGCCTCTCTTAATTGGATGAAAAAGGCCCCATTTGGTTTCAACCACAAGTCTTCTTGGCTCAATGCGAGCATCGTCTTCGTCAATGCACCATTGAAGAAGTTTTAATACAATTGAATGATACATAGCCTGAGGATGCCACATGGGATCCAACCACCATTCTACAGTAATTCCAACATCTCAAGCCTTGAGGACAAGGTTTTTATTTAAGGGGGAGAGCATGCTAGTGTCATAACTTCTATAAACCCTCAAGTAGATAGAATATTATGTATTTCTATGTAATAAAGGAAATCAGTAGTAAGTAAGGCTTTTGTAATAATGTGAAAACAATTTTTTTATTAAGACTTACTAGAAGGTTCCACCTTTAGAAATTTCCTCTTCTATAATGTTCTTAAGAACATAGAAGTAGTATATATAGAGGTATAAGGCATTGTAAAAGTTGTCTTGTGAAATTATTTGTGCTCAAGCTTTTCCATATCAGATTTTATCCCCTTGATAGTGAGATGCAGTGATCCGGATCTAGGAGTGTAACAAATTGATTAACAAAATGAATACAATAAACATAGATATATGAAGAATAACATAGGCATCTAGTGAACAATATCTTCTATTGAATAATAAAATGGGTTGAAACTGTAAAACTGTAGAACTGAAACACTTGCTTGGATGGCGATAGCTATCTCTTAGAAGAGATGTGGTTTCTACGCGCATCCATTTGAGTAGAATGGATTACAATGAGACTCTAGAGGCCTTTTCGATATTAGTCATGAATTCAAAAACCCTAGACATCCAAAAACCTAAGCCTAGAAGGTGAAATGCCAAAATTCATGTGGTCCCCTATGGGTAAGTTGGTGTAAGTTGGTACCTCAACTTCCCAGGGTCATAACGTTTGCATACGATCTCTATTTTAGGTGCATGATAGCTCATTGGAAAGGTCTTTCAAAGAAATACACATACCGCCGTCAAACTCTGACTTCATCTATAGTTTGATTGTGGCAAGCCAAAAAAAAATTTTTAGGGCCCCAACACGGACCTGGAAGTACAACAAGATGTGTTGATATGAAAACATACAAAATAAGCCAGTTGGATTAGGCGAGAGGCCACCAGTATCCACCTGGAGGATGTGTGGGGATTCATACAACCCTAGAAGTGTAGAACCCACGTTGAACAAAAATGGACAAGAGAAGACAGTTGGAATAGGTGGGTAGCCACCAATATCCACCTAGATCAATCCTCCCCGCTTAGGAAGAAATGGTCTCCATTGCGTTGAGTTCCCCCATCAAGTGAGGAAACTTCTGTTGGATTTGGGCTAAAGTGATCCACTTGCCTTGCTGTAGGATTTGCCCTGCCTTGACAACCCAAAAAACATGGATCCTCTGCTGGCGAGTTCCCTTGACCTGTGTGTCCACTATATGATCAGTGGATGCTTGTTCCATGCAGTTGGGGTTGAGCTCTGTGGGTGTCAGTTGTTTTGTGATCTATGAGGTGTCCAATAATGGTGGAATGTATGGTCGAAGGAGGTTCACATTGAAAACTGGGTGCAGGCAAAGGAAGGGTGGAGTGTTTAGCTCAAAATAATTGCTACCCATGGCCTTGGTGATAGTGTAAGGCCCATAGTGAAGCAAGCGAAGCTTCCGATGGGGCCCAGTGAGATGCTCCTTCTGCAAATGTAACCATACTTTGTCTCCCACCTGAAACTGGTGTGGCACCCTTTGTTGATCATGGAATTTCTTGTCCTTAGCATTGGATTTCTGCAAAATATCCTGGACATGTTGGTGGATGTGATGAATCCTCTCAATGAATCTAGTGGCTTTGTCAATCATAGACTGATCATGGGAAGAGTGTTTCTGTGCGGTGGAAAGAGGAAGTGCAACATCAATGGGTCCCAAAGGTTGGAATCCCAGACCCACCTGAAATGGGCTATGGCCGGTGGAGCTATGGAGATCCCTGTTTTAAATGTGTTGAACATAGGGGAGACTCTCGTCCCAGGTACAAGGATGCTTAGAATTGTACATGTGTAGGATGTGCACAATCATCCGATTGACAACCTCTGTTTGGCCGTCTATTTGGGGGTGGAAAGCATTGGATTTTGTGATCTTGGTGTCCAAGAGTGACCAGAGACTCGAACAAAATGTGCTCAGGACCCTGTTGTCTTGGTCGAAGATGATGGTATGTGGTATCCCAAAGTGGACCCACGCTCATTTGAAGAAGAACTTGGCAGTATCTGTCGTTGTGATATTCTTCTTGCAGGCTGTGAGGATGGCCATCTTCGAAAACCGATCAACAACCACAAATATCCAGTCATTTCCTTTCTTAGTGGATGGAAGGCCCGACATATAATCCATTGAGATGGATTCCCAAGGCTTCTCAGGTGTAGGAAGGGGTGTGTATAAGCCTTGCTTCTTGACGGTTGGATTTCCAATGGCACAGGAAGTGGAAGATTTGATATACTTGCTGACATCCTGTCGAAGTTTTGGCCAATAAAAATGTTTCTTAAGAGCGACCACATTTTTCTCCATGCCAAAATGTCCTGCCATCCAACTGTAGTGGGATTCCAAAATCAACTTTGGACACTCACTTGTAGGAACACAAAGATGGCCCAGGTGGCATAAGAGTTTGTCCTGAATGTGAAAATCGGTGATAGTCGCACGTGTACCCAATAGCTGATAGGTTGTGGTGAAGTACAGATATTGCTGATAAAGTTGGGGCCACTCATAGGTTTCTTGTCCACAGGAATGGAGCACAGTGGTGAGTGCAACCACAAGAGGTGGACTGAGGCAGCCAGTGAAACGATTCGAGATACCTATCTTATACTTGATTTTGATATGGAACTGTTGCAGGCAGGTGGACCTCTTCTGATGGCGGTCGTTCTGCAATTTTCTCTGTGTCTGTATGAACTGCAGAGGCTTGTGATCAGTGTGGATGATCGTCTCTTTTCCCATAATGTAATGTTTCCATTGAGACTAGGCTTGTACAATGGAATACATTTCCTTGTCATAGGTGGGGTATTTTCGGAGAGTATCTGAGAGTGTCTCACTATGGTATGCCACCAGATGACCTTGTTGAGTGAGAACTATGCCCACAACATAGTGATATGCATCAGTCTAAATCTTGAACGATTGTTGTAGATCGGGCAAGGAGATTATTCAATCTGAGCACAAGTGATTCTTCAGATCATAGAATGCTCATTGTTGTTCCTTCCCCCACACAAACTTGGCCCTGCCATCACCCTTGGTCACCTAACTTAGGGCCCATGCAATATGGGAGAATCCTAATACGAATCGTCAGTAGAAGTTCGTTAGTCCCAAGAAGCTCTAAAGCTCGG
>SNQJ01S0153691.1:0-22720 GCA_010110895.2 Picea sitchensis
TGTGTAATTGTCTACTTGGATGACATATTGATATTTAGCAAATCTCGTGAAGAACATGTTAGGCATGTGAAGCAACTTTTAGATGTCTTGAAGAAATAAAATTTGTTTTTAAAGATGTCTAAATGTGGGTTTGGAAAGACCTCACTTGTTTACCTAGGACATAATGTTGGAGGAGAAGAACTGAAAATAGATCCTTCCAAGGTCAAAGTCATTTTAGATTGGCCCAAGCCCAACAATGTAACGGAGGTTAGAAGTTTTTTGGGAGCAGCCCAATATTGGAGAAAGTTTATTGCTAACTTTTCTTCAATTGCAGCTCCATTACATGCAGTGACAAGCATTAAGCAGGTTTTCCAATGGGGAGGCAAGCAACAAAACGATTTTGATGCATTGAAGGAGAAAATTAGTTCAGCTCCAGTTCTTGCACTTACTAATTTAAGACAACCATTTGAGATACAAACATATGCAAGTAACTATGCCATGGGAGCAGTCTTATTGAAACATGGTAAGCCCATTTGTTATCATTCTAAAACTTTTAATGGTCTTGTGATTAATTATCCTACATATGACAAGGATTTGTATGCATTGGTACAAATTGTGAAAAAATGGAAACACTATTTGTTGGGAAAAGAAACTATTATTCACACAGATCATCAACCATTGCAATACTTACAATCACAAACAAAGCTACAACAAGCAAGGCACTTCAGGTGGATAGGTTTCCTATAACAATTCCACTTGGTTATCAGGTATAAAAAAAGCATTTATAACAAATTTGTTGATATGCTTTCTAGGCCTATTGTTAGTGCTTCATTTATTCTTAAGCATAATTCTATCATGCATGAGAGCTATGTTGAATAGTATGCTTTAGATGTTGATTTAAAGAGGTTTATGCAACTTTGTGTCATTCTAACCAAGTCGAGGAATTGCATTACCATGTGCATGATAAGATTTTATATCATATTGGCAAGCTATGTATTCCACAGGGTGAAAGACACAACATCATAAGGGAAGCACATTCTTCTATTATTGTTGGCCACTTTGGTGTAGGAAAGACAGTGGCTAATTTGCAAAGGTATTGCTATTGGCCTAAAATGAATGAAAGTGTTTCATGATATATAAGAGGATGTTCTTTATGTGCTACAAGTAAGCCTAGCAATAGAAAGTTAGGATTGTATACTCCACTTCCGGTTCCTTCTCGTCCTTGTGAAATCATTTCCATGGATTTTGTAGGAGGATTACTTATGTTTAAAAAGAATCATGATTATCTTTATGTTGTGGTTGATCGTTTCATCAAAATGTGTATTTTGATGCCTTGTAAGAAGCAGGTTACAGCTGAACAAACAGCACAAACATTCTTTCAACATGTATGGGTACATTTTGGGTTGCCCAAATCCATTATTTCTAATCGAGATTCTCGATTTATTGGGAACTTTTGGTCAAGCTTATGGGCACTCATGGACACCAAGTTGAAAAAGAGCACAACATTTCATCCACAAACTGATGGTCAAACAGAAGTGGTGAATAGAACAGTAGTACATATTCTTTATGGTTATTGCAACAAACATCCTAAGCTTTGCGATGAGCACCTACACTAAATTCAACATGCTTATAACTGGGCTAAGCATTCATCGACTCAAACATCTCCATTTGAGGCATGTTTTGGTTACTTGCCAAAATCTCCTTTAGATTTTATCTTTGGGAAGGATATTGCTATTGATGGTCATTATGACATTGATAGAGAAAAGAAGTTCATTGAACAAATTCAATTGGTGCATCAAATGGTACAAGAACAGTTGGAAAAGAGACAAGCCAAGTACAAGACAAGACATGACAAGCATCGTGTTGATCACAGTTTCCAAGTTGGAGATGAATTTTGGCATTACATTAGAAAAGAGAGGCTTAAAGGAAAAGGTAAAAAGATGAAACCAATTAGATATGGACCTTTTAAGATTCTTGAAAAGATTGGTAACAATGCCTTCCGTTTGGATTTGCCTCCTTATATGCAAATGCATAGAGTTGTTAATGTTGAGAATTTGAGATTGTATGAGACTCATTTGATTGATGATCAAGGAGAGCATGTTCAGATTCTTCAATAGATGACTTGTCGCCAAAATATCTTTCAAAATTGCATGAGGATACAATCCTTGACATAAAGATAAGAACTTCAAAACGAGGGAATGTGGAGTACCTTCGTGTTGGTATCAAAGGCACAAATCCAATTAAAGATAAATGGATTGAGGTTGGAAAAGTGCGGGAACTGTACCCTCGTCTACAGATTGACTGAAAGTAGTCTTTTGGAGGTCCAAAAGCTTCCTAATGGGGAGGAGTGATCTAGGGGATCAAAAAATGCTCAAAACTAAAAGTGTTATAAATTGCTCAAAAATAGATATATTGCGTAGATCTCATCCTCATGAACCCAATGCAACTTGAATGGGCTCAAACAGAGTTCATATGAGGGAGTTATCGTGTTCTATATGTTTTCCCAAACAGGCAAAATTTGTTGACTGTACAGTCCGTACACGCTGACGTGGCAGCTGACTGTACAGTTCGTACAGGCTGACATGGCAGCTAACTGTATAGCTCATACAAATGTACAAGTAATGTGGCAAGGTGACTTGGCAGGATGATGTGGTAGCTAGTGACGTAGCAGGCTGACCGTGTAGAGGTGTGATGTGGACCAACCAGTGATCGACACGTGTCAGCTCACATGGACAAGTGAAAGGGTGCCACGTGGCCCAGCCAAGGGCTGCCACATGACATCACCTTGGTGTTTGGTGGTGTAAAATTTTATATAGGCTCCGTGGGGGTCGAACCCGTGACCTCCAAGTCGGGTAGAGTCTTCATGTACGTTGGGTCACCAACTCGCCTACCGTTAGTACTTAACCCCTATAACATTAAACTAATATTTAAGTTTTCTGAAAGATCCGGTCGGTGGGGAAAAGGGCCAAGGATTGGTCCCAACCCTTGGACACACACTTTATCATATGACCACAATCGCGCAATGGAGGTTTAGTCAGCAGGTGCGGAGAGTTAGGTCGGACCCTGGCCACATGGGGCCATGCGATCAGAATCTTCGTCGCATAAGGTGTTAACACCCTAACGACGTGACATTTTTTCCCAAATCTAGAATGGCACATAGAGCCAGGTTTTGGCATGAAAAATCATGCAAAGGCTGAATTAGCATGACAATGGGTGCGTTTTGGAGAGCAGAGACAACAGGTTATTGGGGAAAACTTCCAGGAAGTGTATTTTCTTCATTTTTTTGCCAAACCAGGTGCAGAAAGAGCCTAGTTAGGGGTTTTTTGTCATTCTGGAGCCATTAGAGCCGTCTATTTTGCATTATGAGCATTTTAAAGCATTTATTTTAACACTTTTGGCATATAATGAAAAGGACCCATGGGAAGTTGGATCATGAGATGTAGCCCAGGAGAGGGGTGAACTCCTTTATCATTTTGTTGTGTTATGTGCTTTTTTTGATGGTTGTTTATGAATGCTTATGTTGTTCATTTTAGTGTAAAAACTCAATATTTTCATGTGCTTGCAACTTGATCCAAATGCCCAAGACACATACATATTCCACTTGTAATTTTGTATACACAAACCTTTTCATTTTCAGATCAAAGAATGTCATTTTGAGTAAGAGGATAATGGGATATTCCTAGTATTGTAATATGACTATGTAAATCTCTTTGAAAACCCTCCACTAATAATTCCTTAGATGTAGGCTTGTCCTCTACAAATTCTTGTCTTGCAATATTGTTCAATGTTGTGTGCATTTCTTTTTCTGACTCACCCAATGAGTGGTCAGGAATGTCCAATGATATCCTACAATAGGTGGTTTTGTGATATCGAGAGGGAATCCCTTGATCCTTTATTGGTGGGGTGATTGTCAACCACTTTCAAACTCAAAACTTGACAAAAAGAGAAGAGTGAGTGATCAAATCCTAGGTTTTCTTTGCATTACAACAAAAATCACTCCACTAAAAATGCCTAAAAGCAATCAACACGCAAAAAAACTCTCCCAAGAATCATCCAAGGATGATCAAGTCCCAAGTCTAATCAATGAAGAGTTGAAAACAGGGCCTTTCAAAATTTAGCCTGGGATGATGAGGGTCCATGTTCAACAAGTGAAGGTGCGAAGAATATTTATACTAATCTTCTATGAATCAATTGCCCAAGGTGAAATCTCCCTCACAAAGATGGGAAACCTCCACTGGAGCTAAGACATGGATATAATATCTATCCTAGGTGTTAACACTTAGAAATTTCTTTGGGTTGTATCAAATAAAACCCCAAGGTAACTGTTTCAACCAACTTTAGATTGTATTCTGACCTATACAACTAGAGAGGGCTCTCTCATATGTCTAATGATTGGTAATAACTCAAAGATTTCATCAATAAATGAACAAAGGTCAGGATCTGCAATAGGACGGGTTTATTTTTTGTTTTAAAAGGGTTAGTAGGACAAACAAGGAAAAGGTACCATTGGGAAATGGAGTCAAGGCCTAAATTTCAATGTTTTTACAGTCAACAACAGGTTGGTTTCTTTCTGCAGATCTAAGGCAAAATAGGTGCTATGCTCAACAAATAAATGATATGAAATGAGATATGGAATGGATAAGAAATCCCACTACACTACATGCATCAATCATTGGATGAATCTCTAGTGTAGCCTTAGAAGAAAGGACACAAAAATTAATTACTAAACAAAGCATCAAATAAAGACGAATTCTGTAAAAGTAACCATTAACACATAACAAGCATCATTAGTGTGAAAGGAGCATCAAACATAAATGAATTCCTACTACTTACTCTCAGAGAATGCTAGCAGAAAAAAGATAATCCTGGAAATGATATACAAGAAACACATATTGAACATAAACAC
The DNA here is from genome assembly GCA_010110895.2 of Picea sitchensis. NCBI lineage: Eukaryota > Viridiplantae > Streptophyta > Pinopsida > Pinales > Pinaceae > Picea > Picea sitchensis. The sequence goes on from SNQJ01S0153691.1 coordinate 4,886, forward strand.
TGTGATGAATCTCAAATCTTAGAAAAAAGGAAACTTTTGCATTAACTTAAAAGGAATAAACAAGTCTTGATATGTAGTACCATAGTCCTCCTTTCCCAAAAAGAGTCCCCCTCTTTACATCAAAATGACCAACTTATCTAGAAAACTAATGCCACACTTGGATGTTAGGGTCGAAATACTACCTCCTAGAATCATGGATTTGGTTTCTTTGAAAGAGAACAATAACTTCAACGGATTTACTAAAAATAGAAAACCTGACTTTGCCAAATCATAATTGTAACCGAAATATTCTTTACAATTATTGATCATGATAAAAATTCGACCATATGGTTGTGATGAGTCATCATGTGCACTAATGGACACTCTTTCACCCTTGCACAACAAGTTTGTTATGCAACAGTAACCTACAGCAACAGCGCAGCAGATGTGCAACATACTTAGAAAATAAGGGTTAGATATGACATCATATTTCCCGAATAAAAAACAATTTTTCAAAATGGAGAGAGGTTTTTGTTAATGAACCTGTTCTTGAGAAAAACCTCTCTCAATTTTCTAAAAATCCTCTCCAGTATCTTGGGATATGTGCCCAAATATGATGACAAAAGAAAAATCTAAAAAGAATGGGTTGTAAATATTCATTTGAATCTACCAAAATATAACACTTTTTGAAAATCTGAGAGACGTTTTTATTATTTTGTTTGTCCTAGACTAAAACCTCTCGGGGATTTTCAAAATTCCTCTCCAATTGGTCAGAAGGCGATCTTGAAGATGACCACTAAACCATTCATTTACGAAGTGTGCCCTGTAGCCTATGCACAGTAAAACCCTCTGCGCAGAAAAACCCTATGTGCGACAAAACCCTCTGCGCGAAAAAATCCCCTGCGTAACAAAATCCTCAGCACGACAAAATCCTATGCATGAAAAAATCCCCTGTGTGGAAAAATCCTCTGTGCAGCGCACAACAAATAAAAGCAACAAAATCCTTTGCACAACGAGTATTATTTTGAAGTTTGCAATGATACCAATGACATGGAGTGTCATGATTTTTCCTTCTCTAACCTCATGAAAGGTGATGATGAACCATAATACCTTTTGACATGATATTCACCCTAACCTATGACTCATCTAGGAATGCCTTTATTTTCCCAAGATCATATCATGACTTTGAAAACTTTGGGCAAACCTCTAACTCTAGCTATGAAAATCATGGTGTTAACATTAGGTACCATGAACACTTTCCACTTGCAGTCACCTATTAGGAACCTAGGAAACTAAGGATTCCACTTCACGATAGGTAGAAAGAAAAAGAAATCATTGGTCAACCTCTGCATTGGGTAGGGGCAGGACTTTGTCCCGTGAGTGAAACTCTAAAGAAGAAGTGTCACTCTGAGTAACATACCAAATTCACTAGAATCCCCTATTATGTAACCACCCACTGCTCAAGTATGAGGGGAGAATGTCAACACTTGAAATGGATTGACACTTGTGTTAGATGTTTTTTCAACAAGTATTTATCATTACCAATGGTCTTTTAGCTCTCTTTATTCAATCCTAGTTTCATTTTGAATGGCCTTGTGGAATTTACTCTCCAACCTACACCAAGGCCCTACAAACTAGACTAATATTGGTTTGCTAGAAACAAAACAATCGAGATAATTGTAATTATTTGTTTCTTTTAAGAGGTTTTATTGGTCAAGGGAAAGTGGAATAAAACTCCAGTGATGTGTTTTGGACTAAAGAATGTTGAAAACATAAATAAATTTACAAATGAAAATAAACATTTATGCTTGACAATGCTTTTAAATCAAACAAGATGAAAAGATCAATATAAACTATGAATTAAATGTAAATCTTTTTATTTTTGGGATTTTACAGTCAATCTACAAACCTAGTCAATTTAGAAATGCAAATTCAACACACTAGTAAAAGATGCCTAAAAGAGAAAAATGTTTTTATATTTTTAGACTCTTTTCAATCTAGATGCAAGACTAACATGTGAGTAATGCCAATTTTCTCAATGGAAGATCAAGTCTTTCAGATTTGAAGAAAACTCCACAACTGAAAGGGTATATTTCAAGATTGTGAATTTTTTTCTTTGCTACATGACAAGCTCGCAGGTTTCCAAAACGTTGTGCTACTCATGGGTTGCTTTAAGGAAACACACATGCACTCATGGATTTTTCAAAGGAAAGTAGTAAGCACTCGGTATTATACTTGGAAACAATCACTAAGCAAGTGAAAAATAAATAAAATAGCCATGAAATACAAGATTCTCTTAGTCTTGTTGCAATAGAGAGGATATTTTGTAGAGCCAACGAGTAGAGAAAACTACAAAGTTGGAAAAATAGGAGGGAGGAAAATTTTCCAAGAAGAATTCATGGAAGTCTCCCCTATGGAGTCACCATTTTTGTTGTAGGTGTTATCATTCAAAAATTTATCATAGAGTTGTACAAGTGATCACCAAAGGAATCATAAATTCAATACATCAAGGTATATGTTCATCGCATTAACACACCGCCTTCAACAAAACAAAAAACTATACAAAGTGGTTTTTGGGTCATCTGTATGAAGCAACAACACGGTATTTTGTGCAATTTGCGCACATTCGTGCTACTATTCCTTCAAAAATCAGATGGATCAACAGAAGTTCCATTTCACCAACTTTTTGATGCATTTATGACTAAAATTCCCATCGAGTGTTAGTCCTAGTTGAAGGACAAAGGTGTCTTGAACCCATAAGCATTAAGAGCATGTAAAACAATTGAATGCATATCTTCTCAAGAATGGGAGACCACAACCAAGTGGCCTCCCCATTCCTATTGGAACTAGTTCTTACCAAGCTTGCTTGAGACCTATAAATAAGAGCCATGAGCATACAAACAAAGGGAAGACATCTAAGTAAAGTTATGTTGTTTGCATGAGCATTGAGAAAAAAATTTTCTCACTAAATCATTCACAACTTCATAACCATTTTTGCTTAAGGCATTGGATCTCTCATCCATTGAGTTTTTGTACACTTATCATCATTATTTCATCATTAGGAGAGAGAGGTTCTTGAAGGGCAAAAGAACCCATCCCAAAGAGGAAGGAGGGAGCTCACTTGCTCACCAAATTCCTTGCGGCGTTGTATTCCTAATCTTTCCATTGGTACAACACACTCTACCTTGTTTTACTCTTTCTCTTCCATGTTCATGTTGTTATTTTATTATTTCCTTTTATGTTATTTTACTTGGTTGTGTTCCACTAATTATAACCAACATTGTGTGGTGATATCCAAGCCTAGGTTACTAATTAACTTGCTTGTCATGCACACCCAAGCGGCAAACAGGCAAAAACAGATTGACGACTCCATGGTTTTCTTATTATCAATTCATCCCTTATAGGATTCAAGGGCCCCCTCTTTCACTTTGTTGTTTTTGCAGGTCTCCAAATTGGCTTCCCAAAGCCTTCAAACCCCACTTTTGGATCCCCATAGTTGTGGGAAAGTGTGTAGAATTTTTCGGTTTGTGATGCATTTTACAACGCGACTGTCTAAAAAAAAATGAGTGGACCTACATCGATCTACGTGAATTTTTCACTGGAAAACCCCCACGGATAGCACAATTGTTCAGCCCAAACTCATGCAGATCCTCTCTTAAAAAAAAAATCTTCAAAAGGTAGGTGATAGGCTTTATTTTATGAACTTCGTAAAAATTGACAAGTCCTACTTGGAATCCTTTCTTGCATAGTAGATTAGCCAAATTAAAATCATTAAGTAAGGTAAAAAGAATCATATAATCTTTTTTATTTTGCCACATGGATGGCTAGTCAAAGCATTTGACTTCTTAGTTAGATTTGTTTTATTTTCATTTCACTTTGTGGTCCTAGGAATATTATTACTCACATCCTATTATGCTCTTCACCTCACACTCCTTGGAGTGACCTTGGTCAAACACAAAGGGGTGGGTAACTTGTTCTTTCATCTCCCTTGCAACAATCAAACATATGACATTACTTAGAGAAATAAGTAAGCTCCCCTAAATGTGCATATCTTGTCTTTGAGTTTCCTTGTTTTTTTCTTACACCAACAAATTAGGTAAGGCCAAATCCCTTTGGGAACTGTTATCCCCGATTTCTAGGTATAACTAGGAGATCATGTCTCGAGGCCCACAGGTCCTAGACGTGGAGTGTCGAGAGTAGAATTGACCTGAGCATGGCCCTAGAGGGCCCATCTTTCTTCTTCCTCGTCAGACTTGTCCTATCAGCAGCAGCAGCATCCATCACCTTTGGCTTGGACTTATATCGGAGAAGACTCTTGCTCCATGAGGTAAATGGTCCAGCTATCATGGTATGTGTCATATTTGATCATTATAACCTTCAAATATATGCATCAAATTCCTTTCATTTCTGACGACTGCTTGGATCTTACATTAACCCACTTGACCATGGTTGGGGGGATTGATAGGGTACCCTAGAAATCTTGTACCCATAGGTTTTGGTTAGCCACTAGGGGGGATTTTGAGGGGCCATCATCCGCTCCCATCATATCATCACTCTTACATCTTATCTCCCACTCATCTATCCCATTCCCCTAGTTCGGACATTAGGATGACCTGTTTGTGGGGTTTCACCATATCTCGTGGGAAGAAGGGGCTAAAGGCCTAGAAGGTAAAAGCAGTTGGTAAGAGATAAAATATATAAAAAATAAAACTTAAAGATGTCTCACCCAGGGATCCCCGAGAAGGCGATAAAAATCCTCTCAACAAGAAACAAGAGGGACCCAAAGAAAAGTGACAAAACAAGACCTAGCCAAGAGGATAGGGGGTCTCATCACGAGCTAGCCCATTATGTTCATGGGTACCTAGCAGTATGACATTGCCATTATCTGGTTACCACGCTAGGGAAATTACCTTTGGTTGCATGGCCAAGGGAAAGGGGGTCTCATAAGGAGCCAGCCTTATCATCTCTGTGAAAGTACTTGTGGGTAACACTGTCAGCTCTGGTCACCACGCCAAGGCGGGTAATGACTGCTTCAAATTTCCTCGGTCACCACGCCAAGGCGCTGTCCTAGTTAGACCTTGAAATAAAAAGAAAGAAAAGTAATAAAGAAAAGAAAGAATAAAGGCATTACGCTTGGAAAGAATTGCATCCATGATGGTATAGTCATTCTACAAAGTCACCCATGGATAATATCACCCCCGCCTTTCACTCTTACCTCAGATAACCGACATCCTTTGACCACACCCCACCTCGGTTACATGGCTTGGATGATATCTTCGAAACTTTCATTTCTTATGGATGCTGGCCCAATAGGGCATTTTGTCTTTCTTCGCTTTGTATAGTAGGTCATTGTAATGTCTTTGAACTATTGGATGATGTGTTAGGGCTTTATGCTGCATTTGATAAAATTAATGATGAAATATGATTGACATTGGCATGATCCTCAGACAATGAGCCCATGGAGGGAGAAGTTTTGATGTGCGTGATCATGCCCAAATGAATGTGTACTAGTTGGACCAAGACACATGGGGAGATGATTAGCAACCATCTGATGGGATCTCCATGGGGCTGAAGAGCCCATCGGGAGGAGCATAGACCCCATCAAAGTGTAGATAGGATAAAGGATTGCTGAGCCCTTCACAAGAGAAGAAGGAGGACATTTTCTGATCCAGACGCTTTGGTCGAGCCCAGCCCAGGGGTTGACCCACTACAGGTGGAACGCGCCTTTTGATGCCCCAAGACATCATCTAGGAGCCATGACATCACCTCCGCATGGCATCTTGATAAAAGCATTTTGGCACATGGCAGAGTTTTGGAGGCCCAAGGAGGCCAATGTTTGTCATCTTGTGTTGCATTTGCCCTAAAGGCCAACATCTCCCCAAGGCTTGACGCCTTGCTTATTGCTCATTTAGGGTTTCATTTAACAATTTAATGTAAAACAATATGATTTTGGTTTGTAACCTTGTCGGGCTATTTTTTATGACCCAAAATTAATTAAAAGGTCATGATAATTGCATATATTGAGGATGTTTTTCCTCATTTGAACATGACACAACTCACCACACTTGTGAGGTCTGACTTTTTGCACCCTACTTGGGTATCTTTTCTCTTCTATGAGGCGCACTTGTTATTTGAAGGATATTTTTGGCATCTTTGGCATTTCTCTCCAAGGAAAGTTTACAACTAGGTTTGCAATACGCTTTCTTCATGATATGTGTAAGGATTTTCTTGCAAAACTTTAATTGAATGGTTGTAGGTTTAATTTATTGCATTTTCTTATTAAATTGCTGATTTGAAACCCTAGCTAACAAGCACACAAGTAGGTCCTTTGTCTCATTTCCCCTTAGAGAGAAATATTTCGCCATTGAAGAAGAAGGATTGAGCCTAGCCTTGCTACACTCACATCTTGCTTTTCCCCTTAAGCTAGCATTGAATTTTATAGGTTGAAAAGGGTGATATCCCAGGGCCTAGGTTATCTACACCTAGGGCCATCACCTTCTAGGTTTGAAAGCCTTGTCTCTACAACACCCTCTCTCACCTCATCCCTAGTTAAATCTATCATTTATTTTTTACTTCGCTACAAGTTGACCTAAGGAAGGAGGAAAGAGCACGGCTCACTAAGAACCAATCGGAGTGAGCCTCTTTCCCCCAGGGGTTTTTCATTCTAGGGCCCTGCTTTTGCATCACTTTAGAACCCTTCCCTCTTGTCTTTAAGTCTTCATCCTTCAAAACCTTGTGCCCTTATCTTATTTTGACCCATATACCCTAAGGCAATCATCTTTAGCCTCCAACGCTGAAGTCCTAGTGTCCAAAATCAACTCTCAAACTTTGAATTTTGAACCCTAACTAACAAACTAACCAAATTAAGGTTGACGTCACATTTGGTTATCTCATCTTGATGCAACAAATATTGAATATAGCCAATTAGATGATGATTTAAAGCATTTATTGAGTAAAGTGTGTTGGCAAATTCAGTGGATAGAATGCAGGGATGATTGTTGTCATTAATGGCAACAGAGAAGACAGAGGGATAAGAAGGATAAAACCCGGGGATTTGGAAGTAAAGTCGAGGAAACGTACTTTGAAGAAAATGCGCCAAAGAAGAGCGCATGTGAGGGAAAAGGAGAAGAGCTGACCGGCGATTCATACAAATTTCTCGAAGAACGAGTCGTCAGATTCTTCTAAGTCAGCAGGTTAAACGCGTTGGTTAAGTCCCACTGCGTAGGTGAAATCCCTCGGCGGATTAGAACCGGCCCATTCGGGCATGACAGTGGCATAGATCAGCGCTGTCGAGATATGCTCATCGGCAATCGAATCGGAGGTTCGAGTCCATGAACAATGTCACGAAAACCCCGGAATCGCCAGACGCGATGATTTGATCGCAAATTGCTAAATCAAGCTGATCTCGACCGTTTCCATTTGTATGGACAAGTGGAAATGAGGCTCATCGGGTAATTGGGATCGGATTTCTTAATGTAAAGAACACTCTAACGAAATCCCCCGATTTCAAGTATTACAGCTTAAATCCGACGGATCTGAACCGCCTATTCATGTGGACGCTATACCGGAGGTTCCACTCCGAGATCTCGGCGATCGGTTCTTGAGATGTCCTATCTAATTTGTCAACAAGAACCCGGAACGCTGATGAGTGAAATTCAATGAACCTGAACCGCCGATCAAGATATGATATAGACCATCGACTCGACCATCGCCAACGTAACACGCCGCCTAATCGACACGCGGCTAAACTCGTGTAAGCGATTGCGTCGCATGCATTCAAATCTTTAAGCACATGCGATGAATCGCAGTGACACGCGGGCGTTGTTTAACACGTGGTCAACCATGAGGACGCCAGAGGACAGGTGGCATCGAGTTTCGGGATCGGATATGATATGTCAAGAACACAATGCATCAAGAACTTCTAAATCGCGAAATGCGATTTCGCTGGCGATCATACCTGATAAGAAATGAACTGACCAGATCATAGCCCCATTCGAGTTTTCTTCAAGTCTGCCTTGCATTGACAAAAACCTAACATTGGGATATCGGAAGTTCAGCGATAATGCATCTCGATAGCAGATATACCGTACACCCAGAGTCGGAGAAATCGTGCGTAAGGAGTACAGAGGGAGGAATCTAAGATATCGCGCCTGTGGACGTGGCACATTATCCTTTAAACCTCAAACCCGACGAGTGGTAAGGTGGCGGTCACTTGATAGATGGTCATATGGGCTCATAGTAAGAAGGGCTCCGAAAAGAGCAAATCGGGAATCGAGAACGGAGGTTCGAGTACGTGCTCGAAGACGCAGAAATGCCGAATCGCGATGGGTGAACTACGGGATTCAACCGTTGGATCAAACCTGATCGGAGGGTTGCTGTGTTTACTCACTCATTAACGCTTCAGCTATAAATCAGTTAAGTGAAACCAACTGAGAATGATGAATTGGTTAGCGCTTCAGCTGCCAAGAATGATGTCGCTGATTCTCCATTGAGAGGGGAAGTGGAACCGCCATAACAGAATGAATAAAAGAAAACGGTAGTAACATTGAATGGGTTGATCATCTCAAATGAAAATGTGTAAACGCGAAGAAAAGCAAGATGAGCAGAGGAATAGTAAACAATGAAGGAACTATGCAGAACGAGAATGTAAGAAGAACAATATGATGGATATAATAGAAGCAGAGCAGAATGACGAAAGCATGTTGAAAAGAGAAGAGTAGAAGAACAAAGGGAACGTAGCGTAAGTAAAGAAACAAAGAAAGACCGGTAAGACCTGATTTATCCGTGAAGTTGAATGTGTATTTAATTATTTATATTAAAGGGAGGTTGGGTGGTGCTAGGGAGTATTGTTGTCATCATATTTTCAAGTGGATGCTTGAACACGGGAAGTTGGAACTTCCATCTGGTTGCGCAAAATGAGAAACTAGGGTGGCAGGGTGCTAGGGAGAACATATGTTATCTGTTATGCAGGTTGGAGCCCGTGTAACAGGAAGTTGGTGCTTACATTCAGCTTGGTGGCCGGAGTTTTCGTGGAGTTGGTGCTTCTTCTAGTGGGTGCGCCAGGATACAACCGTAGAGTTGGAGCCTCAAACAAGCTGCGTACTTGTAAAACGTAGGTAGCACCACACTGAGCTGGTGCCTCAATTTTAAATGATGTACAGATCAGAAAAAGATTGCCTATCATTTCAAAAAAGAAGAAGTTATGCTCTTCTCCCCTATGGCTCTCGGAAATTTGTCCTCGCGGCATTTTATGCGTCCGATGATCTCTACCTACCATCTCATATGTGTTGTATGTTGCTGGATGACACAAGAAGAATTCTTTATACCATTAAAAGGCATAAAATTGTTTCATCTTATAAACAACTCCATCTCACCCTCCTCACTTTGCATTAGTATTTCCAACAATTGGTATCGAAATGGTTCCTTTATTTAAAGGTAGATTTATAAGCTTAAAATACGACGAAGTCATGAAGGAACTTCAGCTTCTAAGCCTCCTCTCGCTTGATGGAACAAATTTTGCCTCCGAAGATTAGAATGAGAACATACTTAATGGCCTTGGGTGTCATATGTTTGGGATGTAGTAGAGACTCGATATAATAAAACGTGTTGTACTAGCCACCAAGGATGCTAAGTTAGAATTTAGTTTTAACGCTTAAGGGAATGAATGCTATATTGAAATGGACTTGTCAAGCCGAAGTTTGTAGTTGCGGATGCATCTTAATACCGCCAAAGAAATGTGGGATAAACTTATTGTATCAGCTGGCGAAGGAAATGAGAGTGTGCTGTGCCAAACTTCAAAACATACGTGATCGTAAATTCTGAACCCAAGATGAATGAAGATGAAACAATTAGTGCTATTTTTAAGAGTTGAAGAACTTGTAAATTCCATGAAGGGTCTAGGTGAAACGTTTATCGACTCACCTTTAATTCAATATTTTAAGGTTCGCCCTGGAGCAATTCTAATCCAAAAGTTCTCTAATAGTTAATTAATTGATCTTAAACTCGGCTTCTATTGATTAACTTCTTGGAACTCTAACTACAGATGAAATGAGGATAAACAAAGATAAATCCAAGACTAGAGAAGCATCTTTTAAAGCGCATAATAATGCCGATTCAATTTGATGAAATTGAGGCAAATTTGTGAGAAGATTAAAGAAAGGTTCGGAAAATATCAAGGGAAGTTTCAATTCAAATAACAAGTTTCAACCTGGTGGAAGATAAATATTTCATCAAGTGTCCCTAAAAGGGTCAACTTTAATGATGAAAAGAAGTACCACAAAGTAAATATGATAAGAAGAAAAGCTTGGTTGTAAACAATGACAATCCCTCGAAGAATCAGACAAAGGACTCATCCCGTGGATGATAAGCCAAATGACTCGCAATTATGGCCAAAGAGGATCATGATAATGAAGGCACAAAGGATGATAATGAGGAAGAAGTCGCGGGTGGATTTGAAGGAGAACTAATCAGTGCAATCGAAGAAATTGATAGACTCGATCTAAAAACAAAAAGCTAAAAAGTGTTAACACGCTTTGAAAAGACAAGAAGAACTCCATGAAGATTTTGCTCTACTAAAGGTGGAATTAGAAGAGGCAAAGAAGATAGAAGACATACCGGACAACAACCTGCCGAGAAGAAACCGTGTGAAGCCCCAGAAGAAGAAATAGTAAAGACCAAAAGAGAAATGGAGAAATTCAAAGAAAAAGGACTATATCATCAAAATCCGCCAAGTATAAAAGCCCTCGGAAGAATTAAATTCCATTCTAAATCAAAAAAGAAATTCAAAGTCATACGTCGATTGGGATATGAAGAAGGATCAAGTAGTGATCATCCGCTAACAATGAATCTATCAAGTTTGTCAAATCCTCAACATTAACAACAGTCACCCTGAAGAGACAAAGAAAGAAAACCAGCCATCAAAGTGGAAAGAAAGGAAACCCTGCAATCAATTTGTAGGCCATAAAGTTTATCAACCTCCTCAAAGAAGACGTGACTTTTCTAAGGTACAAAAGTTTCACCGCTGGTTATTGTTTTTCACTAATTTTGGACAAAGCTATAAATTGTTCTCTAAGATTTAGATATGAACAATCAAGATACTCAATGAATAACTATCTACCACACAAAGATTGAGACGCCTGCTAACAAACATTCACAGATTATGAATCATGTGGATGATCGAAGAAGGGATGTGAGAAACACAACATCGTGCATGAGCATAACAATCGCTATGAGCTTTTATTCAAATAAATCCGTAATGTTATATTTGTCATAATTATGGACATAAAGAACTGGCCATCTAAAGAAATATAATCTAGATCGAATCCCACTATTGAAAATGTCAAAGTCTAGAAGAAGAAAGGAGATGATAAATGTGGACTAGCTCTATCAACCCAAAACAAAAGGAATCCTCGGGTGCATATTGATTGCTGATACCTAAAACATATGACTGGAGACAAAGTAAATTTCTAACTTTAAGTGATAGCAAGTCAAAAAATGTAACTTTTGGAAATGATGCACCTGAAAGGTGGAAAGGAAAAGGAAAGGTGAGTTTGAATAACGGAAAAAGAAAAGCTCAAGATGTGTTGTTTGTAGAGAATCCGAAACATAACCTGCTTAGTACCAAGTCTCCGGTGGACCGAGGATGTGAAGTTGTTTTCACCTCTAAAGATCAGAAAATCAAATCAGGACTCGTGTAAGCTGAAGGTAAAGGCATAAGAACCGGTACTAATGTATATGTCTTAAAAGAAGAAGAACAAGAAGAATGCAAATTAATCAAGTATGATGAAAGCTGGTTGTAGCATAGGAGACTTGTACACCTAAACTTTGACCACAATCAAGCTCTCAAAACAATGGGCAGAAAAGATCTCCGAAGATATCAGTGCCATAAGGATTCTCGTCTGGTAGTCTTTGTCGTGACAGGAAAGCTTACTCACTCAATTCAAATCAAAAACCTTCCGCCAACGTAAAACTCTACGCTAGTACACATGGATTCATGTGGACCATCAAGGAAAGAAGGTACAAAAAGAGAAACTACTTTATACCATTGGCTATTGATGATTATTCTGTGACTAACGGCTGTACTTTTGAAAGAAAAATCAAGCACTTGAAAAATTCAGTGTTTAAGGATACTTTGACCGAATCAAAAGGAAAGAGGATAAAGGTAAGAACCGGACAGAGGAGGAGAGTCTGGCCGAAGCTTTAAAGAATTCTTCGATAAAAATGGGATCAAAAGAGAATATTAATACAATTCCAAGGACTCCACAAAGAAAAACGGAGTTGTTGAGAGGCGCAATTGTGTCAAGACAAAGAAATGGCAAGATCAATGATGAATGAAAGGAACATACCCCATACACCGGTGGAAGCAGTTCATACAACCGTTCATATTCTTAACAAAGCTCATCCTAGGCCACAAAGTGACAAGAATCCCTATGAACTATGGTTTGAAGAATTCTAATCAAACATTTTAAAGCCGGGCTACGTTATATCAAAACAATGATGAAAATATTGGCAACATGATGACATGGCTGGAATTTAGCGTATATTCCTGCTTGCCACAAACGGTAAAGGGTACGTGATGCTGAAGCAATAAGAGACCGTGATAACCTGCCGAACGTGATAGATGTAAAGTTGATGAAGAACTCCAGTCAGAAATATAAGCAATAATGAACCAAGAAACGTAACATACGTGAAGATGAAGAAAACAGTCCAAGGATCGGCGGAGAAGAGGTATCGTGGATCAGATTGAAGCGAACATTCAAACCGATACAAGTCAATAGAAAGATGCAAAAACTCCTCTCATAATTATCAGAAGAATCATCCTCCTCAGTAATCCGATAATTGGAGATATAAATGAAGGAGTTCGACTAGAAGGAAAAACCGACTAAGGACAATGCATCAACTTCATGTTGTCTTTTATCTATGATTGAACCCCAAAACTTTGGAGGAAGCTCTGTCGAAGAAGATTGGATTAGAGCAATGAATGAAGAGTCGGATCGATTGAGAAGAACAATACTGGGAGCTTGTCCCTAGACCTGAAAATAAGAATGTGTAATATTAGGCTCCAAATGGGTATTCAAGAATAAAATGAATGACAAAGGACAAATTATTAGAAAAGCCGATTGGTCCTGTATGGATATGCAATAAAGTGGAAGGTCGACTTTGATGAAACTTTTGCACCAAAGGCAAGATTGGAGGCCATCGAATGTTTCTGCTTATTCCCCGCCATAAAAACTTCAAAGTTTATCGATGGATGTTAATCAACGGTTTTTAATGGAGATCTAGAGGAAGAAGTATATATGGAGCAACCTCAAGGATTTTCATTGACAAACAATACTAATTATGTTGTAAACTAAAGAAGCCTTTATATGGACTAAAACAAGCACCAATGGTCATATCTAGACTAGACAAATTTCTACAAGAAAAGGGTTCAAGAAAGGTACCGGTTGACAATGATCTTTACATTAAGTCCGGCTGACGATTTACTAGTTGTTATGGTTTACATAGATGATATTTTTATCAAAAATATTAATGAATCATATGTCCAGTGGTTTTATAATTTATGCAAACAGAATTTGAAATGTCCATGATAGGTGAACTGGCATATTTTCTTGGGTTACAAATAAAACAGAGCTCTGCAGGAATTTTATTTCGTTGTGCATTTGAAAGAGATATTAAAGAAATTTCATATGAAAGATTCCTCTCTACGTACCGCTATGACACCTATGGTGGTTTGCAATTTGAGAAAAGATGATATCTCACCGATGTTGATCAAAGAACACATCGCTCTATGATAGGCCTTCCTGCATATCACAAAGATCTCATCCGACATAATGCAAGTTGTAGGAATGGTAGTCGCTTTTCACCGCTCCTAAACAAAGTCAACACCGGCACCGTTAAGAGAACATTTTAAATATCCTCAAGGGAACAATGACATGGACCGTGGGTGTACCCTAGAAATCAAAAATTCCAGCCAATTGTTTATCTCGATGTTGACCGGCAACCGTATTGATAGAGAAAAAGCACCGTTGAGGAGCATTCTCTTTGGGTGACCCATTAGTTGCATGGGTTAGTAAAAGCAAGGATCCATTTCATTATCCACTACAGAGGCGTAATACATTGCTGCTGCTAATTCACGCATTAATGATCTTATGGATGATACAAACTCTGCGATTTGAAGGTAACTTACACTAATCCTTATCCCAATTCATTGTGATAACACTGCCATAAGTGTCTCCCAAGAACTCGCTCTACATTCCAAGACTAAGCATATCCCTATAAAGTATCACTCTCTCAGAGAACGCGTCAAACATAATTGTTCAATTGAACTATATACCCCTTCTAATCGCATTGTTGATATTGTTGATATCTTTACTAACCATTAGCAGCAACCCCTTTGGATATCTTCATCAAAAATCGGGGGTGATAATTTATGGTGTTCAAAAGGATCACCAGGTCAGGGGAATGCTTATTGAATATCCGGTTAAATTCCTAAATGCTTCTAGATGACAAGGGGAGTATAATCTACAACAAGATCGAAGAATGTTTCTTCGACATTGATGTAGTAAAGGGGAGAAAGGGAGGCTGTGCCCCGAAATGTTCGGGAACGCATTCAAACCCCGCTTTGATTAAATGCAGAGAAGAAATCAATATCTAATGCGAGGAGAGTTGAGTTGAATGTGCGTTGCCATCAATGCCAAAGGGGAGATTGTTGGTACCAATGGATAGAATGCAAAGCGATGATTGTTGTCAGCCACGGCAACAAGAGATGAGGGATAAGAAGGATAAAACCCCGTGGGGATTTGGGAAGTAAAAGCTCAGGAGGAAAAAAATTGAAGAAAACGCACGCAGCAAAAGCGCATGAGGAAAAGGAGAAGAGTCGCTGACCGCTGATCTCATACAAATTTCCGAAGAACGAGTTGTCGACATCGAAGCCGCGCAGAGGTTAAACGCAGTGGTAAAGTCCTACTGTGCAGAGGTGAAACTCGGCGATTAGAACCGGCCCATTCGCAAGGACAGTGGTATAGATCGAAGCACAAGCTTTCGGAGATATGCTCATCGGCAAATCGGAAATCGGAGGGTTCATGAGTCCGCGAACAATGTCAATGAAACTCAAATCACAGGACGCTGACATCGATCGCAAATGCTAAATCACTGATCCGATCATTCATTTGTATGACACGTATGTACCGTGAGGGCCTCATCGGAATCGGGATCGGATTTCTAATGTAAAGAACACTCTTTATTAACGAATCCCCGATTTCGCTGATATGTGAAATCCCGACGAGATCTGAACCGTTTATTCATGTGGACGCGCATGCCCGAGGTTCCAGACGGAGATTCGTGATCGTTCTTTGAGATAGTTCGATTCACGGTCAACAAGAACCCTCAAATCACATGAGTGAAATTGGGATCGAACCTCGAACTCATTTATCAAGATATGATCTAGACCATCGACTCGACCCACGCCAACAGACCACGCCGCCTAATCGACACGCGGCGCAACTGCAGTGACATGTGTCACTCTGATTCAACACCTTAAGCACATGTGCGATGAATCGTATCGCAGCTTTAACACGTGGTCAACCATGAGTGATGCCGCCAGAGGACAGTGGCATCGAGTTTCGATCCTGATATGATATGTCAAGAACACAATGCATCAAGAACTGGGAATCGCTAAAATGCGATTTCGCCGAAGTGATCACGCCCGCTTGGATAAGAATGAATTTGATCCGTAGATCATAGCCCTATTCGAAGTTTCCTTCGAGGTTCGGTTTGGTATTGACAAAAACCTTGAACATCGTACATCGCGATACGATTTCGACAAGAGGTATAGGTTGTACCAGAGTCACCGCTTGAGGACAAAAGGGAGTACAGAGGAGATCGAATCGCATATCGCAGCCTGTGGGACGTGGTGCACATTATCCTTGTAAACCCCAAACCCCGACGAGTGGTAAGGTGGAGGTCACTTGATAGATGGTCGCAAGGGCCTATAGTAAGAAGGGCAAGCTCGGAAAAGCATATAAATCGGGAATCAAAGAATCTGAGGTTCCGAGTACATGTGCTCGACATCGCAAATGCCGAAAACACGATGGGTGAAATCCCGATGGATCCGAACCGCTGGATCAAACCTGATCGGCTGGTTGCCGCTTTACCTCACCCACAACGCCTAAACTGCTAAGCAAAACCGACCGGGTATGATGAATCATTAGCTTCGCCTGCCAAGAATGATGTCGCTGATTCTCCATTGAAAGGGGAAGTGGAAACGCCATACCGTGAATGAATAAAATAAAATGAGTAACATTGAATGGGTTGATCGTTCAATGAAAAATGTGTAAACAAGAAGAAAAAGAAGATGAGCGTAGGAATAGTAAACAAAGGAAGGAACCATAACGAGAACAGTAAGAAGAGCAACATGACGGACGTAACGTACAGAGCGTAATGACGAGCGCATTAATGTTGAATAAGAGAAGAGTAGAAGAACATTGAACGTAGACGTGAATTAAAGAACAAAGAAAGACCGGTAAGAGCTGATTTATCTGTAAAGTTGAATGTGTATTTAATTATTTATATTAAAGGGAGGTTGAGGTGCTCGAGGACCGGTTGTCCCTGTGGGTTCATGGATGCTTGAACACGAAGTTGAACTTCCATCCGCTGCTCGTGAGAAACTAGGGTGGCGGTGGTGGTGCTAGGGACAATCGTGATGTTCTGCTATGCAGGTTACCCCTAACTGAAGTTGCGCTTCCATCCGCTTGGTGCCGGAGTTTTCGTGGAGTTGGTGCTTCCTTCTAGTGGGTGCTGATACCTGAGTTGGAGCCTTCAAAACAAGTTGCGCCTTTGTAAAACAGGTAGCAAGTACTCCGCCATTGAGTTGGTGCTCAATTAAAATATGATGTACAGAACTTAAAAAAAAACTGCCTATCATTTAGAAGAAGAAAACCTCTTCTTCTTAGAAGAGGTTTTCTCCCTTTATGGGCTTCCCCATGAAAATACATGTCTCTCAGGTGTATTTTATAAAATCGATGATCTCTACTCTTACTGTCCATATGATGTATGTTGCTTGATGACACAAGAAGAATTCTTTATAATTACTTAAAAGGCATAAAATTGTTTAAGCTTATATACAATTGATTCACCCCCCCCCCTCTCAGTTGTATTAGTATTTCCAACAAAGTGTTGGTTGGATACATTGTTGGCTAGATCATCTTGATCGTTATTAATGAATTGATGCTTTTTCCATAGCTAATTGATAAAAAGTTGACCTCATTAATATCTATTGTTTTTACATTGCTTATTAATTGATATCAGATAGTCATTGAAGTACTAACCCATTGAGTTATAGTCTGCATATATTCTTTATTGTTTTCTTGTTCTGGGCAGGTGTTTTCATTTGGGCATACACTTCTTTGTTGGTTGATTAGCCAGACTGTCTAATCTTGGTGGTAACCTGTGAGGAGGGAACTTTAAACTTGACTTTATACCTTAGCCTCTTCAAAACCCCAGGTTTTTGGGGATGTCTCCCCTGGGTTAACCTCCCTAAAAAGAAAGAACCTCCTTATTAAGGTGACATTGGGTGGGGAAGGTTCCTGTTACGCTAGTTTGGTCTCTATCCTTTAGCCTTTGACCTAAACTACAAACTGTGCGATAACATTTTGGCGCCACTGTCGGGGAACACTAAGTCAATCTTCCTCAATGACAGATCTTTTGGTAAGTCTTGCCTCAAAGACCTTTTCTTATAATCTTACCTGGCGACTCCACTAAGCTTTTATTCCCCTATTCTTTGATAGTTTCAGGAAAACTATCTGGTGACTCCACAAACCAAAAGGAGATTCAATAATCCTCCTTTATCTTTCAGAAGGA
>SNQJ01S0153693.1:2907-25030 GCA_010110895.2 Picea sitchensis
ATTATTTTATTCTAACAAGGTCTAATCATTTCAATGTTTTCTAGTCCACCTAGATTTATTGACTCAAGTTCTTGATTACACGACATGCCCTTCAAGACACACCTCTATGCTCCAAGGGTGCCACTTTCCTTAGACTAGTTTTGAAAGTTTGTCCAAGTCTTGGAGTCAACACTCCACTCGGTTGAACTTGTGAGAGACCAACGACTTCTAATGAATAAGGACTCCACCTTATTGTTCGCCTCTTAGAAATATTCATGAGCGACTGCCTCAGTCCTCCCTCACGACATCATCGACATATTGAACTAGGTAATCGTTAACCTACCGTTCATACCATGACAAAAGTGTTGGTAGGTTGTGACAGAGACACTTCCACACCTCTCCCTCAATGTTTATTTTTTCTGCATGGCCCCTTTACTCCTTACTTGAGTCATATTAGCAAGAATCGCCAAGCCTACATACACTAACCAAAATAGTGTCAATAATCCATATACATAAATCATGTTGTAATCAAACATATGTCACATGTGTGGAAAATGAAATACTCAAACAAATACAATCCATTCCGTGACTCAATCTGAAGTCCAAGGAAGTCCATTGATTCCATCAACATCCATAACCTGTAATGTGTCTTGCACACTCAGCAAACTCATCAATGACATTTGTCAATACATATAAATCAATTTAACAACAAGTCACAATACATCATCATCATCATCATATATAACCCATAATCAAAATGAAATCATAATAAACCATAACGGGATCACTTGCACACAAGTGTCCTCAAAGAATATACCAATAAAAGTGTGTTCAGTAGAGAGGGATGTTACATACATACCCTCTTGTTTTAAAATCCGTCCCAGAGTTTTTAAAATATATAAATGCAAGTAAATAAATGTAACTTTCATAGATCTACATATCTAATCTATCAAACAAGTAAGGAAATTGTCGATGCATCTCATATGTGTCATCCTAGGTAGCTGAGTGTGGACTATAATTGTCCCACTCGACCTTGACTTGATCAACTATTCGACGTCGTAGTTGTCGAATGCGATTGTCTAGAATACAGATCATAACCCTAACCCTCTTGTTGAGGCACCTTAAGTGAAGATATTGACCTAATTTCCAGATAGCCTGGTGTTCCCTAACCTAGTGCACCTCCTCGTACTCTCAACAAGCTAAGACGTCAAGTTTGAGTTTTTGGTGAAAGTCAAAGGTTGACCAATTCAAAGAAGTTATGACTTAGTCTATGAAGTCAAAAAACTAGTTATAAGGTGATTCTAACCTCAGAGCGTGGAAGACAAGGATTGACCTCATCCTTTCCAAGAATAAAGTGTTGGATATCATAAAAATAAATATCGTGGAACCACAGTTTGAAGAAGGAAAAGAGAATGAACCTTAGATCATTGCAATTATGGAGAACTTCAAGGACAATGACATCAATTCCATGAGTATCATAGTGGAATCTATAAAAGACCACTTCATACCCTACATCTATCATCTTGACTCATCTAAGAAGATGTATGATGCCCTAACTAACCTCTTCTTAGTCAGAAACATTGGACAAGTAATCAGTTTGAAGAATGAGCTATGTGACATGACAATGAATGATGATGATAGAATAACATCATACTTTGTAAGAATCTCTTATTTAAAAGATCAACTACAAGCTATTGAAGAAATTATTTCAGAAAAGGAACTAGTAAATATAGTACTCAATGGCCTTCCCAATACATGGGATGCATTTTCCGCAAGCATGAATATAAGAAAAGAGTATCCCACATTTGAAGAACTATGGAATTGTTGTGCCCAAGAACAATCAAGGATTAAAGAAAAGGATAAATCCCAAAATAAATACAAAGATCAAGCCTTCACAACAAAGTTCAATAATTTCAAGAATAAGAAGAAGATTGCCTTGAGGAAGAAATGAAATCAAGAAAAGGATATGTCAAAGATACAATTCTTCAACTGTTGAAAATATGGTTACTACAAGAGCCACTGTCATTAGTTAAAGAAAAGGAAGGAAACAGATGAAGCATTAGTTGCCGAATAAAGGGAAACCTCAAAGAAGGCCAAGAATATTGAAACAAACTTCTTCTTCTAAGTCAAGGTAACGATATTCTTCAAAGTTCTTGTACATACCATGTTTACATAGTTTTTTCACATATCATGCATATCTATTTCTTAGAAGATAATATTTTCAAGTGAGAAAATAACTATTAAAGAATAACAAGATAAGGATTTATATCACGATGACTACAATTCAAGCAATACATATGAAAATATGAAGTACGTTGACAATACTTGGTAATAATACCTGTGGAAGCTATTATATAAGTGTTAATAATACCCTGCCCCTACCCCTCTGCCAAAAAAGAAGCCTTAAAGTATCCTTGGTTTTCCATATACATCGATGATCCTATGATGAAAGGATGAAGTTGGAACCTTCAGGGAATGGAATCTATAAAAAACTCCATGGAACCAGGAGATAAAGAGAAACATGAGGAAGAACATCAAGATTCCAAGAAAGAAAGAAAAACCAAAACAACCAGTTATTATACCTAGAATAGAAAAGACTACCATCTTGGTTTGATCCCACTAGAAGAAATCAAGAAGAATAAATGGAAGTTATGATAAAGAACAGTGTATGTAATAAAATTAGAAAAAGACTTATGAATGGAAGCATTGTGAGATTTAGAATTTCTTCTAGAAGAAGGGAAAAGACTATGACGACAACTCGTTCTAGTAAACCAGATATACCTCCTGTAGTATCTGTAAATGTGTTGAACCTACACATAATAGATCTGGCTACAAAATACTACACATTTGCAGAGAGAAATTGAAAAATAAGGCTGAAAGAATACAAGAATTCTCATTAACCATAATAAATAATGAATAATTTACACATGATATACTCTGTATAACTCAATGAATGCACACTGGAGGAGAACCAATGCACCATAGTGGTGGTATAGAGTGATCTGGATAGACACCAACAGTTACAGGAGTGAATTTCCACCTATTCTAGTCTCTGAGGTAGTCACGGGAGTGAATTGCCACCTACTCTAGTCTCTGAGGTAGTTACAGAAGTGAACTGCCACCTAACTGAGTTAACTAGTCAACTAGTCTTCAGTTAACTGAATGAATAGAGTGTAGTGAGGAGTAGATCAAGGAATCAAGGGTAATTCTCCATTATGGTGATGACCTCTATTGGAACAGGGGAAGACTGAGGGTTCAACGCACCAACAAAACCCTAACTACCACCCATTTCAGCAACACCGGCGAAGCAGATGAAGTCTTGCCCGAGGTAGAGGCAGGGGTGGTTGCAGGACTCATGTGTCTAGAACCTTAGCTGGGACACAGATCTATGATTGTAATACTTAACAAAACACTTATCACCAACGATTCATCAATATTCAACCACTATCTACTTCGCATATAGAACAGAGCATCACATCATTCACTCAGATCTGATGTATCTAATCACTTCTCATAAAGAGGTGTATTAAATATATCATATTCAAGCATTAAGAATATTCACATAGATTAGATATATACATCATTAGAAAAATGCATAACTAGATCTATCTATCTATATCAAAGCACTTAGCAAACAAGCGCATCAACACATGGCACAAATTAGAATAGCACAGTATTTATGTGCTTCACCCCCACCCTGGGGATATGTCCACCAACTCTTATTATTTACTAGATTATTCAATAGGTTACATGAACAGAGCCTCAAAACCCTACTCCGCATAGGACAGGAGATCTGTGCAGCTCACTAGATCCTCCTTTCTCGAGCTAGATTACAACACTAAGCCTTATATAGTGACTTGCACTCATCTCTATAAGCTTCACATAGTATGAACATATCACTTACAATCCTTCAATCACATAGATATAACACTTAGCCAACTTCCTTACATCACATAGATGCCCCTCCTTACATTGCCTAGACATCTATTTATACTTTACAAAATAGGCCTAAACATGGGTAAACCCATGGGCCGACATCCCATACCCATTACATAATCTCAAATCCCAAAAAGGACCCAAAAAGGGACAAATATCCCTTGATATTTGCTTCATCTTACGCTCCTCATTCGATAGGCTGTCGAAGTCCCAAAATAGGTCAACTTGGCCAACGATCTCCCAAAACTTTGTCAAGGGCCAGTAGGCCCCCAACACTCACCTATGACTCATCTTGAGTCACTCTAATTTGGGTAGTTCTGCTTCGAAACCCTCGAGTTGGGATCGAGTTTCTTCAACTTTTTGTTGTGCTATGACCTCTTGTGTAGTGAAATCTTGGATGAATACCTCATTCATAGGTCCTTCGAGGAGATGTTCATCTTTAGTGACAACCTACTCCAGTTCTGCTCCTCGACCTTCGACCTCTTTGAACAATTTATAGGCCTTATCTTGTACAGGTTGGAACCTCTGAGTTATTTCCATAACTCTTCTTTGGATAGTGTGGATATGTTGTTGGGCAGTGCGTTTCTCTTGGGAGTGCTTCATTCTTTCCACAACTGACAGGGGATTTAGCTGCACCTGTATCTTTTCAGCTTGATACTTCACCTCTTAGAGCTATGACTCCAGTTCCTTCATCTCTGGATTCTTAGTGAGTTACTCGTAAGTTTGGGCACTATGATCAGTAAGTTTCTTGCATTCCATAGAAAGATATTTTATTCGCTCAACTGTGCTTCGAGCAGTTACCTCTCTTTAATCTCTTACATCCTGTGGAGTCTCAGGCACTGCACGGAGCTCTAAGTCTGCTATGTGTTACTGTAGCTACTGAATAACTTCTGTGAGCTTCTCTACTTGCTTCGTGACTCGATCCTATACCTTTATTTCTATGACTCTCATAGAGCTAAGTGCTCTCCTGAACGCTTGTTTGACTTTGAGTTGCTCCGTGAGCAACTATTCTTTTCCTTGTTGTATATGTTCTTTTTCTTCATTGAACTTTGCTTGGAGAGAAATATTTTCCTGATCTTTAAATTGACACTTCTCTACAAGTACTCATTTTAATTACGTTAATGCATGGGTGCCTTGTTCTGTTATCCCGACGAACCTCCAATTTTGAAAATTTTTCTTCTGTGAAGTTCCCTCTGGAAACTTCTACAACTTCTCGATCCTAGCTCTCTTCTTTATTAGCTTTCTATCCTTCTTTCGAGTGAGCTTCGTCTCGATATGACTTTTTAAATTTTGATTCTTATCTTCTTTTTCCATAGTTACTTCGTGTTGTTGAGATTCTTTATCTGGAATAGGTACTTCAATCTTCTGTGTGTCTTATAGTGTTCTTACAACTTTGACATCCGCGTCTCTGCAATTAAATAGATTCGATATG
This sequence comes from Picea sitchensis, assembly GCA_010110895.2. Lineage (NCBI taxonomy): Eukaryota > Viridiplantae > Streptophyta > Pinopsida > Pinales > Pinaceae > Picea > Picea sitchensis. The sequence continues at coordinate 8,255 of SNQJ01S0153693.1, forward strand.
TTCTTTTGTTCTTCAATCAAGTGTGCGATCCTTTTATTCATGAATTATTTTAACTCTTTCTTCTTCTGATCTAAAACTTCTTCTTCTTCTTGCCTTCTCGCTTGATCTCTTTCAATCCAAGCTTTTCCTAGTAACATGGTAAATGGGGCATTGTTCTCAATAAATTTAAGAATCTCAAAATCTTTCTCTGTCAAAGTTCCATTGGCATTCATAGGTATCTGGGTGATATTTCCACATAGGTTTATCAAATTTCCACTATATAACCCTATTCCTCCTAATGAAGGAACCATAGCAGGCTTCCCTATAACTTCTCAAGTTCTCTCTGTCATGGTATTCACTTGTGTTTCCTTATCTAGAATACAATCAATGTCGAAGTCTCCTATTCTTTCTTCAAGGCATTATTTTTCTTTGAAGGTATTTGATAATATGACATGTCGGTGGTGATTCAGGGTTTATTTCATATGTAGAAATAATTTTTCTAATTCTTTCTCGGGTTCTACCATAATCTCAGTTTCTAGATCTGCCTTAGGGTTTTCTTATCTCATTTTCATTTCTTCAAGCTTAGCAATAATTCAAGGGAAATCCAATACTTCATGGTTCATGGCTTTGCAACAAATACAACTAGGTATTTTCCTAGGGCATTCCTTAGCAAGATGTCTCAGTTTTCTACAACTATAACAGAGGGTCAATCCTCTCTTTCTTTTAAATGATTCCCAACTCTTTCTATATTGCGCGCTAGGGTCATAGTAGCTAACCTGCAAACATTTCTTTCTAGGATCTTGCATCCACTTGTTAGTCCAAACATTCTTTCTATGCATAGGTATAACATATTTTTCACTATTCTTATCACATCTACTCATATCAAATATTCTTTCATCTATTAATGCCCTAGTTTTCAATATAGGATAGAATTTATCAAACATACCTAGATCCATACTGTTGAAACAAAAATCTCCACTTATCTTACTTTTACAGTGCACAAATATTTTAGATCTATAACTTTTCAATATTCTTACCTTTATGAGAGCACAGAGATTGCAGATCTTACCTCTTTTAATAAAAAAATCTCACTTTTACCTTTATCAGGGAACAAAGCTTTCGTATCTTACCTCTTTTCTTGAGATCAAACTTATTTTCCTTAGCAAATAGCTTGTCAAAGTAGAGTACTGTGCACTAGAGCGACAAATCTATGCACAAATCTTTCACAATTTTAGGTCAGATCTTTGCACAAACATTTTTCTTCCTCAGTTCCTAGCAAACACAGTTTCAGGTCCTGGAAATGGAACCATTTGTTGGCACAGGTGAAGACCCAAGGTTCAATGCTACAACAACGCACCAACAAAACCCTAACTATCGACCCTTTCAGCAACACCTATGAAGTAGATGAATTCTCACCCGAGGTAGAGGCAGGGGTGGTTGCAGGACTCAGGTGTCTGCAACCTTAGCTGGGACACAGACCTGTGATTGTAATACTTAACCGAGCACTTAGCACCGATGGTTCATCAATATTCAACAACTATCTATCTCGCACATAAAACAGAGCATCACATCATTCACTCAGATCTCATGTATATATGCACTTCTCACAAAGAGGTTGACTAAATCTAGCAGATTCAATCACTAAGAATATTCACATAGGTCAGATATATACATCATTAACGCAAATCATAAACAAATCTATCTATATATATCAAAGAACTTAGCAAACAAAGACATCAACACATGGCACAAAGATGAATAACATAGTATTTACGTGGTTCACCCAACATGGGTAGGGCTATGTCCACCAACTCTTCTTCTTTATTAGCTTCTTTAATGGGTTACATGCAAAGAGCCTCAAAACCTACTCATGGGACATGATATCTCTTGTGACTCGCTAGATCCTCAATACAGAGCTGGGATACAACACTAAGCCTTCTATAGTCACTTGCACTCATCTTTGTAAGCTTCACAAAGTATGCACAAAGAAATCACCCCCACAATCCCTTCAATCCCACATGAATCACAACACTTATCAGACATACATCCACATAGATGCCCTTAATTTGCCTAGACATCTATTTATGCTTTACAAAAAGGCTTAAACGTGGGTAAACCCATGGGCCGACATCCAGTACGTAATCCCAAATTACAAAAGGACCCAAAGGGGGTTGAGATCCCACCGATCTTTGAAAGCTGTCTTGCCTCCTGTTTGACGGGGTTGTCGAGAATCCCAAAATGGAGTCCAACTTGACTGAAGTCTCCCAAAACTTGGTCAAGGGAAACACCTCCTAAACATCACTATGGTAAAATATGAATGGGTTCAAAATGAGGCCTTGTTAGAGTGCAAATATCAGTCAATGTAAGAATAACCCTGAGTTTCCTGAGCAATTGTGTCTACGCCGGAGGCGACTTTGAAGAGAATGGAACTTTTTCTCATTGAATATCTTGGTGACGATGTATGTCATTTGCTCTGTTGAAGGAAATAAATGTAGATCGATGATCCGTCATGTACTAAGTCACGGATGTAGTGCATGTGGATCTAGATGTGATTCATCCGCTTCCTCTAAACTGGATCTCTACTTGAGGAAATTTAGAGTGCCTACAGACCATTTCCCTCGAGGCATATTTTCTTGGTTGGATCTTCATATCCATAGTCTTATGGAGAGGCTTTTGGAAATCCTTTTTGGGAATCTACCATGTAGGAGGGAATTACAACTCCCTCGTCGAGAACTAGACTTGGGATTGGGGATCTTGTTGGTGAGACAACTGATACTAGAAGGACTCGTCGATTCCGAGGAGCCTCTGTTGCATTCGGATCTTACGTCTTTTCTTCTTGGAACCCTCATGGATACGATCTCCAAGCGTCATTTTATGAATTATTTGAGACATTACATCTTTTTCATGCATGTGGATTAAATGTCCAGATCCTTTGTGACATTATGTGCATTCTCCCCTTTTCTTCCCTTTCCCTTAAATGGATCGGAGGCATCGGTGAAAGGGTTTTGTGTACCCTTCCTTCTTAGGATGTGAATATGAGCTTTCCTTTAGTCTTTATCTTTATATTTCTAATATTTATGTCTTCCATCTTTCATAGTAAGTGCATGCACCTTTAGGCGTTTGATTTTTCCCATGTTAGGCTTGGTTTTCTCTTGTATGGGGATTGATAGAAGTCCCTCGAGGGAAAAGCTGACTTCAATTGAAAACTTTTAGAGGCGAATCTGAAAAATGGAACGTGAATCTGAACATAGATAATTCAAGACCAAGTTTGGAGAGAGAATGGTGAGAACCATTTTTTTTTTTTTTTCTATGGTTGATTTTGGTTCTATATATGTATTCAAGTTTAGTAAATCCTTGAATTTTGTATTAAATGTGGATATTGTCGAAGATTTTTGGGTCCAATGTGAGCATGTCCACCTCCATCATGTGTCCCCTCATCTCATCCTATTTTCAAATATCCCTTAAGGTGATCCATGATTCATTTGGATTCTTACAAGAAGATATGTGAAAAAGGAGATCGAGGGAAATAAGACTGCAAATTGTTGTAAGTGCTTCATCCATTCGATTTAAGTAGTTTAGTTTTCTATAGATGATGTTGGTTATGTCTTTGTATTCAAGGTTAGCTTTTAAAATCCTTTTTTTTCAGATATGTATGGCTATTTTATCCTTCCATGAAAAGTGTAGTTGTAAGGTGTAAGAATGAATTATTTTTGGAAATCCATCTTTATGATGTCTTCAATCTTTTTGTACACAGAAGCTTATTTAGTGTAGTTTTTTCTTAGCATGCATGGGATATGATACCATGTAAATGTATTGACCCTACACAATATAGATCTATATACAAAATACTACAAACATTTTCAGAGAATTGAGAGAAGAGAAAGAAGGGAGAGAAGAAAAAAATTCTCATGATATGCTTTGTATAAATCAATGAATGCACACTATAGGAGAACCAATTCACTTAGAAATTAGATTGTTTATAGTGATATGGACACACAAAAATAGTTACAAGGTGAACCTACACCTAGTCTAGTCTCTCTCATGCAGTTACGGGAATGAACTACCAACTAGTTGACTAGTTAACTCAACAAGTCTTAAGTTAACTAACTCAACAATGTGTAGTAGATCAAGGGAATCAAGGCTAATGCGTCATTCTGGTGATGATCCCAGTGTGCATTATCATGGTTATGATCCCAATTTTTCATGGTGGAAAAACCAATGCAACATCTAAACTCAATTCAACTAGTCAAACTGGAGTGTTAACTGAAAGAGAATATTCTCTCAGTGGAATATTCTCCCCTAAAATATAGGAGACCTAATAATGACTAGTACTTAACTAATAAACAAGTAAAACCTTAGCAAAATAATCCTAGGTGTGTGAAGTAGCTCAGCAGTTATCCATGGTTAAAATTTACATATAAGGTGCTAACCCAAATAGAAAGTGAGAAAAGGAAACATACTAGAAAGGGCCATGTTGCATATATAAGAAGACCTTGTTTGGATTCAATCAACTTGATGCATGGTATATTATATAAAACACGAGCGTGGTGAAAAACTTCTATGATAGAAATAGTGTATTATAATGGTTACTCAGTGGAGGTGATGGTTGCTGATACATGATAAACTCTCATGATGAAGAAGAAGTGCTACTTGGATATGTTTCATTTTAAGATTTTACTTGCGATGTCATGGGCTAGCAGGAAACAAAATTATTGAATTCAACCATGATATATTATAGCTATGTGAGCTATGTGAAATAGCCAGGAGAGCTAGCGTGTTCCATGATAGATTGAAGTACATTGAGATCCAAGCATTATATTCTCAGTGATAAATTCTAGTAGAGAGAGTGGTTCTCCAATATATTTCCATTGACGAGCAAATAGAAGATATTTTGTTAAATCATGTGTCTAAGATGAGAAGTTTGTGTACTTAGGAAATAATATGGGGCTCGTGGAGATAAATACCTTATTGAAAAGGAAGAGATTACTCATATGTTGGGAGGGAGAATTGATATATTATTGAACAAACGGACAATCACATTTTTCAGATCGAAAAATGGTCCAGGATGAGTTCCAGTTCAGAAAGTGGTTTGAAATTTACAATGACATTTCAGTTCATAAATGGTCAGTCGGACAATCATTCATGTGAAAATGGTTCGATAGTTGTTGATGTACCATAGACAACGATTCCCATTACATTGTGTGGGGGAATGGTATAGGACAATAATTATTCTTGGAAGTCACTCTGAGTATTGGTCAAGTAGAATGGTTCACCTTGTGGGGTATTCATTCTTTTGAAGTTCACAACTATGAGCAGTTTTGAAGAATGGTATATTTTTGGAGGTTAGTGCAAGACAATCATTTCCATTGGGAAATGGTCTTGACATTCATTCCCTAGGGAAGAATAATTCTCTCGGGTTGCATTATGATTGGTGCTGGAGAAATGGCCCAATTAGGTGAATAGTCCGGGTTCAACAATTGGGACATGAATTCCAGAAGGAAAACTCATTCTCTCAAAGTTTCATATGAAGATTAGTGCAGGAGAATGGCCAAGTTAAGTGAGATAGCTAGGCTGGAAATCCCGAGGGGACATTTATTCTATGCTTGGGAATAATATTCTAGATATCCCATGGATGATTTTTTACCTTCTAAAGGAAGATGCTCTTAGAGATCTCACATATGTGAGTGGAAAAATAGCCTATATGATTCAGTTTATATCATGATATTTCTTTATGAAAGTTGATGTCGGATGATATGATTGTGGTTGAGACTGTATGTCTCTCGACAATAGGTGTATGCTATTGTGGTGGATGTGTTCTTGGTTTGTAACTATGTGCCATTGACTAATTAGATGTGTGCTACCCAGGTGTGGTTTTACCACTAGATAGTAGTTGTGCTCTACTAGGATGAACACAGTTGTCTTATATTGAATGGAATTGATCTAATTTCCATGAACACTATCAGCAGTGTTGGAAATGATTACCAACTATATGGAAGAAATTAGGTGTCTTGGTGGACATATATTCTCCAGGTGGAAAATGGTCTAGGACATTTATTCTTCTAGGAAATATGTCAAGATTAGAATAATGGTCCTTGTATCCCATGGGGTGGCTTCAACATCTATTGGAACAATTATTCCTAGGACATATGTGCAGATTAGAAGAATGGTTCTTATATCACTATGTGGATTAAGTGACTTATTCAGCATCATTCTCGATTACTCAGATGAAGTATGGCTTGGAGAGGTGATCTGATTGATTTTATCAGATGATACTAATTGTGATGATGATGCTTGTGATTTTATCATGAGATAGTCTATGTTTCTATGATGATGCTATCAATTGAATTATTTTTCTGTGCTTAATATCATTTCCTCTAATATCTCCCTAGCTAGGAAGGATTCTTGATATTTTTGTAGTTGCGGGAGGTATTAAACTCCCGTGCTTAACATTAATGAGATTACTATAATATTTTTGGGAGAGCGAGAAACCTAAAATCCTTGGGCACTTAACCCTAGAAGACAGAGTCGGCTAAAGAGAATAAGGTGTGTGGTTTTAGCCTCGAGGGAGAGAGAGGGAATTTGACCTGAGCTGACTAAGAGAGGTATAAAATACAATATGCCATGGCTCACGTTTGGAAACACATTATTTCATGACTACAAAGGGAATTTACATTGGTGCTAAGGATTTGGAGAGTAGTTGGGTTGTGGCTACTTTAAACTTTTATTTTAGTTTAGAGCAGGTTTCTCTTGGTTATGGTTAGACTTTTTTCCTTGTGTGCTAGCTCTGTAGAGGGGTATGCTACATTGATTTACTATTGGTTGTAGGGATTGCTTCTAGAATAATTCTCTCTTTCAAGGTTAAGGTGATCCCGAGGATGGTGTTGGCCTATGGTTTGGGTGACCTTCTATATTTTCTATGGTGACAGTCACCTATTTTTTCTAATAGGTAGAGAAAATTAAAAGAGAGAGAAAGGGGGTGGAGAGTTAATGGGAGAGAGAGAAGGAAGGAGAGAGAGAGATTAAAGATAAGGAAGAGGGAGAGATATATATAGAGAGGGGAAGGGAGGGAGGGATGGAAGGATGGAGAGAATATATAGGATATATGGGTGGATTAGGGGAGGGATGAAGAGGAAAGAGAGAGAGAGAGGGGGAGGATATATATATATATACAGAGAGAGAGAGAGAGTAGGAGATATAGTGGGAGAGAGGATCCTTAGGAAGTGAAATAGAGATAAAGGGAGATATAAGCAGGTGAGGAGGAGTCCTGAAGGGGGGAGATTGATCAAGTGAAGGAAGGAAGGATGTTTAGAGGGAGAAATAAAAAGAGAGTGTGTAGAGAGAAAGAAAGATAGAAATATTGCAAAAAAAAAAAAAAGAGAGAGATATAGGGGGATAGGTGGGGACAAAGAGATGGGAATATGGAGAGAAGTAGAGAGGGGGTAGAGGGGGAGGGGAGAGGGTGAAACAATTTAGTGAGAGCATGTGAGAAGGAGGGATTGGAGAGAGAGAGAGCTAGAGAGATGGGAGGAGATGGGGGAAAGAGAGTGAGTGAGAGAGAGAGGAGAGATACAAAAGAGAGAGGGAGGGAAGAGAGAGAGAGAGAGGGAGGGTAATAAAATTTAGAGGCAGTTACATGTAGGAGAGGGGGTGTGGAGAGAGAGAGATAGAGAGAGTGTTAAGATCTGAATAGATCTATCACAAAAAACACTGAATACACAATAGATCCACACGACAAGATAGAAGCTTGACACAACTTTATGATATCAAACCCTTGAGGTAAGAGGAAGCACCATACAATGGATCCTATTATGGAAGAGGGATCCTCTCTGTTCACTTGCCTCTCGAGGGGGCATCCTCTTAATGAACTACAACTCACAATACAAAACTTTTCTTCATATCCCATTACATTGCTTGAACCCCTTTATATGGTGCTATCATCTCCTAAGAACAATCTAGAGAGTGGGAATCTTCTAATAAGTTCTCTTACATTTAGTATATCTAACTACCATAGTGGACCTTATTTAATAACATGGTGGACCCTGAGTCCACCCCTTACGTTGAATGACCTCCACTAGTATCACTGTAAGACCCTCACAACACCGCCACTTCTCTAGCTACCTTACATTCATCCCCCTTATGAAAGTGTTGTCATCAAGCAGTCATCTAATGCTCTCTGAGGGTCCCATGGATAATTGTGGACCATAATCTTTGAAAGAATCTTGGAAAGTGTTGTCCTCAACGCTTGATGTACAACCATATACCAGGGTCCCATGGATAATTGTGGACCATAATGCTGAAGAATACTGGAGAACCAAGGTCCCATGTAGAAAGGAAAGCCACCATGTTAATGTGGTCCAACCACCATTGTAAGCCAGGGTCCCATGTCCAAGTGCTCATGTGAACTCCCCGTGGAAGATTTTGTAACCCAATAATCAACTCAAAATGATGCTCCAAATACTGACACCTGTCATGTGGATCTAAATAAGAATATCCATCCACATAGTGGAAAAGGATCATAGCAGAATCTGGAATGAATAATACCACTGTAGAATATGTAGACTGAACGCTGGTAACTAGCTCATAATGTGGGACTTTGATGTTCTCTACAAAAGGTGGGGTAGAGTCATCAAATAAAATATAAAAGTGGTTGTCATCCCAAAAATGACAACTATCCATATACCAATCATCACAATCTGCCTCAAAATTGTACCAAGCATATATTTCTTGATTATATTCATCCCTGAGGCCCTCCAGAAGAAATCTCTCCTGCATGTTATTCAATGAATTTTGAATACTATGAAAACTATCATTGAAGCCATCTGTGAGACTGTCTGTGAGGCGGTCTGTGAGGCCATGTGAAAATACATCCAATGTGTCAAACAATTGAGCTTTGAATGATTCAAAAATTTCTTTTAGTTTTTGAGAAGAAATAGCCATGTAAGCATCCTATGAACTCACCCAATAAGTTACGACAGAAAATCGCGGTTTTTTTTTGGAAAAACTCTAAAAAACTGCTGAAGTTAAAATGCTCATAACTTCACTTCCCGGACTCCGTTTCGGCTGATTTTTTTTTTTAAATTGGGTGCAATTGTGAGAGGAACTAAGATATGTAATTTATTTGAGCAAATTCGGCCTCCAAATGTTACAGAAATAAAAATAATTCACGCCGCCGTACGCAGAAAAACCCTGAATCTTCATGTCTCATTACATTGCTTGAACCCCTTTATATAGTTCTATCATCTCCTAAGAACATTCTAGAGGAGGAATCTTCTAGAAGTAGAACCTTCTAAGAATTTCTCTTACATTTATTATATCTAACTACCATAGTGGACCTTATTTAATAACATAGTGGACCTAGTCCACCTTACATTGAATGACCTCCACTATTATCACTATGGGCCCTCTCGGCCCCTCCACTACCTCTCTAGCTACCTTACAGAGAGGGTGTGGACACAAATAGAGAGAGAGGTGGTAGAGAGAGAGGGGGGGAGTAGGGTAGAGAGATAGAGGGAACCAAGGAGAGAGAAAGAGGGGAAAAAGGAAGAGGAGAGGGGGAATAGATAAAGCAATCGAGAGAGAGAGAGAGAGAGAGAGAGAGAGAGAGAATTGGACAGTGGGATATGGAGGAAGGTGGAAAGAAATTCAGAGAGAGAGTGGGGTCGAGAGAGAGAGGGGATATTAGATGCTGGGAGAGGGAGGAATGTGGACATAAAGTAAGAGAGAGTGACTGGAATAGGGAGAGAGAGAGGAGGATAATGTTGGTTGGAGAGAGAGAAAGAGAAATAGGGAGATAAGGAGAGAGGGGTAGAGAGTAAAATATATGGATGAAGGAGAGATAGAGTGAGAAATTGAGATATATATATAGATAGAGATAAAAAGTGGAAGAATTATGGTGCATTAGAGTGGAAAAGTTAGATATAAATAGGGAAAGAGAGTAGTATGGAGGTAGGTAGAGAGAGAGAGAGGGGGGGAAGATATAGAGGAAGAGAGAGGGAGAGATATAGAGAGAGAAAGGTAGAAGAGAGAGTATGTGGACAGAGGGACATAGGGATAAGGATAGAGGTAGAGGGAGAGAGAGAGGGGGTGAGAGTGGGACAAAGTGAGAGGTGAAGGGAGGGATATAGAGGGATGGAGAGGGGCGAGAGAGAGTGAGAGAGAGAATGAGTGTGGGAAGGAGGTATGAAAGGAGGGAGAGAAATTGTGGAAGTGGGTGGGGGAGGTGAGGGAGGTATGAGAGGAGAGACACAGAGAGAGAAGGTGATGGGCCCATGAATAGAAAAAGTAATTCTATTACCTCCTTGGAATCTTACTTTACTTGTCAACCCAGGGTTCATACAAACTTGAGAGGTGTTTTGCAATGCATATGTAGAATGCAATGATAGTAGTATAGGTTTGATATTGATCAAGGGTGTAATTGTATGAAAATTTATAGGGAATATAAATGACAAAAGGAAATTTTAAACTATTGCTTGACTGAAAAACACACCAATTTGAAAGAACAATTAATTTATATTGAATTAAAGGAGAACTAATGTAATGGAATAAAATAAAGCATACTAAACCATAGAAAATAAAACATAGTGTAAAGCATGAATTATTTCTACTGCATGATATAAATTGTAGTTAAAGAAGTTAAACTAGTGCATGGAGTAAATGAGATACTTTATGCGTAACCCTTGAATCCACAACAAGCCATACATATTATTATTTTTTGTTTCTACTTTCATGAAAAGAAGAATAGGATAAATTGAGATCTAGATATAAAACAATCCTATAGGATCTGTAACACTTCTACATGAACTATAACAGTTTGACAGGAAAATCCTATAGGATGCAAAAAAAATCATAAAAAGATAGTATGAGTCTTTGAAGCATCAACAAAGATAGAATAAAATAAAATAAGGTATAATTGAGGTTCCTATCATTTAGAAGACACCCAAGGGTGTCCCAATATATTGTTGACTCTTTATACATGATACATGTTGAAACTAACCAGTTAATGACAAATTTATAGAAATTAGAATTAATCATGAATGACTATATTAATTTTCAAGAGAGAATTGAATACTAACTAATAACTCATTAAAATGAAAGAAAAAGGTAAATTGAAGCAGGGTATTTTATCCCTCGTGAGTGGGACCTACCTAATAAGCACAAGGAACCTTGAGAAAACTCTAATAACTTGATAAAGATACCATATTTATTTCATCAACATTAACCGCACATCAAGAGAAAAATCTCCAAATCTCCAATATAAAGTCTTATTAGCAAAATCTCAATACAATATAAAAAAAAAATAGTCTCTTTCTTCCTAAGATAGAGGTATATTTATATCCTTGAGAAATTGAACTCTTTCCTTGAGTTGAGGAGAGAAATGGGGAAATAAGAGATCTCAGTGAATCTCATATGAATCTCGAACTATTGCTGGCAAGGAATAGTCATTAGTGAACTGAGAACGCTATAGAGGTAAGCGGGGGAAAGGTCCCTTGATTCTTGGATGAAAGTTCTCTTAGGAAGACATGATCCCTTGGTTATAGGATATCATCTCCATGAGGTTCCCTTCATTCATGGAGTTCAGCCTCTTTGATGATACTCATATCCCTTAGCATAGGTATTAGAGCAAAAAGGTATGGTATGCACAAAATTCAACCTCAAAACTTATTCACTAAGAAACATGCAAAAATATTCATGAATTACTATTAAAAATGGTAAAAATAAAAATATTGAGTTATATAATGGTGGAAAAATGTGTCTGTGATGATCCTTTGAGATAGAAAGAATTTATTCTCATTATAGGGATCCGTGGAGGGAGAGTGAGGAATATAGAGTGGGGGAATGATAGAGGGAAAGATGGAGAGAGGGAAAGATGGAGAGAGACATGGAGAGGGACAAAGTGAGTGGGTGGGAGAGAGACAGAGAGGGGAAGATAAAAAAATGAGAGATAATCAATAAAGAGAGAGAGAGAGAGAGGTTGGGAGGGAGAGAGAGAGAGGGAGAGATGGTCTCTCATGATGTAACATCGGGGAGGGTGTAAGAAACAACAGGGAGATATGGATTTATCATTATGTACCTCCAACATAGTATAAATTGCTTATGATGTACATAGAAGTATGTGTAACAAGAAACATAACCATAATGAAAATGGAATCACACAAAACTGTGAAGATGTTATTTTTAAAAAAATATTATTTTTTAAATAGAAAAATGATTAATAATTTTGAAAAATAGGATCACCTCAACCATATTGGTGAATTTGTCTTAAAATAACCATTGTAAGTGGGTAATCCATTTAAACCACAATTCTTATAAGCCTCAGGATGAATGGTTCAAATCATTTCTATGGATCACAACTTATAGAGAAGTGATTTCTAATACACATAATTTATGTTAGGTACGAAAAATCATTGAAATGACAACTAATAATGTTGTTGAGCATGTGAAACAACTATGGATTTAAAGTCACAGATGCAAGTAAAGTGTCATGATATTTCAAATGCAAAGTGTCTTGGTGATTGGTATATATGAGTAGACAACAACCCATAATTGGTGTTTACTAGAAACACATCACTTATGATAGATACCAAAACTCACTAAAAATAAAATTAATATTGTTTTCGGGCATGTGAAACAATGGTGGATTTCAAGTCACACATGCAAGCAAAGTATCATGGTATTTGGAATGAAAAGTTTCTTGGTGTTCGGTGTATATGATAATACAATAATCCAAAAGTGGTGCCATATCTAGCCTCCACCATAAATGTATAGTTGCAATCCTCCTTTTCTATCCACCAATAGGCTATGCCCTTGCATTCCACTCTCTTGGATTTTCAATATGTGAAATATTGCATTGCTTGCATCCACTTAAATCCATGGTGGTTTAAACCATATTCATTTGCATTCCACTCTCTTGTATTTCCAATATGTAAAGCATTTCATTGATTTCATCCACTTCATAACTTCATGGTGGTTTGAACTAGATACTTTTGACATTATGAAGGTATAATTCCCTAAAGTTTGCATTTTTGGTTTTGTTTGTATAATAGGGGGTCACAGGGGGTTACTTCACAAGGAGGAGAGAAGAGGAATATTTGATAATGAAATTATGTGCACTCTCCAGAATGCACACATGTTACTATAACATGTGCATGTTCTTATAATTCCTATGTATTCCTAGAGCACATGCACATTCTTTTCATTTTGATTTTTTTTTGGGCTGGAATGGAAAATGTGGAGTATATCTTTGCTGAGATGGTTTCCTTGGATTTAGGTTCACGATGACAAAGTTGGTGATTTGGGATATAAATAAAATTAAACCTTCACTTCTTGAATACCTCTCAATATCTCTATTTTTAAGTTATGTTTATGTAGGATACCCAAATCTATTGTTGATGAAACTATAAACATATATGGAGTTGAACATGAAGATTTCAAATATATATAAAAAATTAATTTAATATTGCTTGCTATTTTTAATATATTTTTTTCTTAACATACATCAAAATCCTAAAATACATACCTCTTTTATTTATGCTGTAACTTTCTATCATCTGAACAATTTTTAAAATAAGTTATATGTCACACCTGAAGAGATTGGGATCTAAAATCTAGAATAAAATATTTGATAATGTTAAGACCCCCATACCCTGCACTAATGCAAGGAATTGTAATTTCAAAGATATAATGACTTTCATAATGTAAATATATATATATAATTGATATTATAATTTTTGAAAAAATACCCCGCACTAGAACAATTTGTTCTCTACAATTATACAATATCTTTAATGAAATTAAACTGCTCAGGTATTGAACACTTGCACTAATGGAAACATATGCATTATGTTGTGCTTGAAAACATCATACCATTGTTAGAAAAACTAAAATTTCACATAATTATTTACAAATTTTATAAATAAAAATTTTGTATTCAGAAAGATATTTCAATTTCATATAGTTCATTTGTTTACACCAAATTAAAATTCATTGTAAAAGTACCTTGAATAATCCCTCCAAGTTAATATATTATTTTTTTCATTGTTTTTGTTTCCATTAATGTGTCATGAGAGACAATCATTAACTTGCACCTAGTAATATGTTGAAATTACTAAGACAACTAAGAAGGGGGGGTAAATTACTTGTTATTGTGCTTAAACAATTTTAAGTCTATTAATACATTCATAATATTTCTTCAAGTGATCATCAACATTATAAAACATATGGACAATAAAAATAATGAGCATCAGTCACAAATAAGATATACACAGAGACAGATTTTCATGAGGAAACCCATAACGGGAGAAAAACTCTTCTTCTTTGAAATGATAGGCAGTCTTTTAAGTTTTGTACATCTTCTATAATTGAGCACCAACTCAATGTGAGGTTGCTACCTTTGTTTTACAAGCTTCAACTTGTTTAAGAGCACAGACTCTCTTGTTTCTCTAGCACCCACTAGAAGGAAGCACCAACTCCCCTAATGTTCCAGCACCAACTGGATGGAAGCATGAAATTCCATTTACACAAGCTCCAACCTGTATAATAGAGAACACTTGTTCTCCCTTGCACCACCTTGCCACCCTGGTTTCTCTGGCTGCAACCAGAAGAAAGCTGCAACTCCCTGTGTTCAAGCACCCACTTGAACCTCTGAGGACAACAGTCCTCCCTAGCACCTCCCAACCACCCTGAAATATAAATGAATGATTGAATAACCAACAAGACAGATAAATCGATTCTTACCACTTCTTCTTTGTTTTGTAAATCTGGTTTGCTTCTAACTGTTCTGCAATTCTTCTCTTCCTCTGTCTGCAATTCTTCTCTGCTTCAAGCTTGTTCTGCAATTCTTCTCTTGCTTCTGTCTATTCATCATCTGTTACTCATCTCTGAGTTTTATCTCACATTGCGCATACTATCACCTTCACTTTATTATAGTTCAACTCATTTTTTTCATACAGAGCAACCAACTCCCCACAGTCTCTGTGTGTTCCTTTTATGCCCAATTACCACTTCAGTTACACCTCAAATCTTCTTGGGAAAAAACGCATTCGCGACTGAATCGCCAACCGATCAAGAATCATGAATCATTTTTGCTAACTAAATTGTAACTGATTGATTAACTGTGAAATTCAACAGTAGCCCTCCGATCATGTTCAAATTCACTTGCACCATTGGATTGAATCTGTAGGGTCTTGCATTTAGTTCGCCATTCCACTCTTCGACATTTTGGGATTTGTGTGATCAAGTGTCTCAACACTCCATGTCATGATCCCCGAAGAGGAGCTTGGTTTCTATAGCTCTTTTCCTCTATCTCTTGCTGATGTGACCAATGGCTGTGACCAAGGTCTACACAAAGAAATATTTTTCACTTTTCACATTTCGGCATTTCAGGACTTCGGATGTCGTGTGGTAGAGTTTCTTGACGCTCCATGTCCTGTAACCGAAGCTCTGAAATGGAGTCGGATCAACGGTCCACATTCTAGATGATTCGACGGTCCAGATCTCTTCGCGATTTCGCATATCGTGATTTCGGGGTTCGCGAATTCGGGACTCCTATTGTAGGAGTTCTTGACATATCCATCTTCCAATTTCCGAAACTCCGAAGTGATCGAACAGATCACATAACCCCCTGAGATGGACGATTCACGGGATTTCAGAGTTTTTCCTTTTGGCGTTTCGGCATTTCGCATTTTGCGATTTCGGCATTATTGTTGTTCAGTGTTCTTGTCACTTCAAAGTCCCGATATCCGAAACTCCTAAATGGAGTTTACATCGGGGTTTCACATTTCACGAATTTGAGAGGTTAGGGAATCCCGTTCCTTTGACTTCCCAGTCAGCGAAAAGATGATCTTTTGCAACATTTCCTATGGACCCAACGATCCAAATCTTATCAAACTTTACGGGCCTTCATCATGCCTTTTCAGCGGTTCAAATCAATCCTCAATCTAACGGCTGAGGATATTTCATGATTTCACATATCGCGAGTTTGGGACTCCTGTTGTAATGATCCTTGACATTTCTATCTCCCGATATCCGAAATCCCGATAGCCAAAACTCCAAAATGGAGTATCAAACTTTACGGGCCTTCGTCATGCCTGATCAATGGTTCAAGTCAATCATCGATCTGATGACTGAGGATATTTCACGATTTCTCATATCGCGAGTTCGAGACTCCTGTTGTAATGATCATTGACATTTCTATCTCCCGATATCCGAAATCTCAATAGCCAAAACTTTGAAATGGAGTATCAAACTTTACGGGCCTTTGTCATGCCTGATCAACGGTTCAAATCAATCATCGATCTGACGGCTGAGGATATTTCGTGATTTCGCATATCGTGAGTTCGGGACTCATGTTGTAATGATCCTTGACATTTCTATCTCTGGATATCTGAAATCCCGATAGCCAAAACTCCGAAATGGAGTATCAAACTTTACAGGCCTTCGTCATTCGATCATTATTACACTTATCTTTTGTCCATGTTTTTCCATCGAAGCCATAAATGATAGGAATACTCTGATCTTGCCATCAATGACAAGAATACTCTTCCTGTTAAACATGTGAACCATCATCCTTTGTCTTATGTCTAAAAACATTCCAACATAATATGTAAAAATGAGAATAGACTAAATAACTTCTCAAACTAGAATTGCGTAACATAAATATAAGATCATGAAGTGGTTTAAGACAATTCCTATCTAAAGGGGTAATATATGACATAAAAACCGATATATATATATATTCCCATGTAATGTTATCATGGGGGGAATTATGAGAGAAAATATAATATTTTCTCTCATAATTCC
>SNQJ01S0153693.1:25040-40078 GCA_010110895.2 Picea sitchensis
TCATGTGTCTTAAATCCCAAACCATTTACTAAATTAGTGTTTTGGTGAAAATTTTATTTTTTTTCCCTTGTATGGATGAGATCCCAATCATTGAATACATGTAAGAGGATGGATGTGAGGATTCATATCCCATAGTTATTGGGAGAATGAGAATTAGGTAAAATCAACATTGGAGAGAGTGGCAGTTAACTGGATTGGGGGAAAGGAAAATTCATTTGAAAAAAGAGGGGAGATGTTACATGTAGTTTTGGGGACAAAAAGAGAGCTATAAGTGCTAGAATTGGAAGATAGTCATAGTGGGCGTGTGTGGTAGTTGTTTGGAGCTGAAAAATGTAGGAAGAAGTAGGTTGTTAGGAATGTAGAGTAATTTTTTTCATGCAATAAAATGTTTTGTTGCTAAAAGTTTCATGTTGTAGCTGTAATTCCCTAGAGTTCCTAGCAAGATAGATTCCTATCCAACCTATGAAAGAGACCTCGAGGGAAGGGGGTAGTCTAAGGGAATGCATTCTTGTTGGTTGATAACCTTATCTAACTACTTTTTGGGTTGAACCAGGTTCATATCTGAACATGCTTCCAACAAATCCCTTTGAAACTATCGACCCTCCTGGTAAACCAGAAGGAAACACAACACATAAGTGTATTGTTCAGTATCACTCGACATAGTTCTATGGGTGACTCTAATGATCATATTCTTGCAATATTGGGAAAAGTGGGGATCTGGGATTTCCTTTCCTCATCTTAAACCTTGATCTAGTGGTTATTTCTATTATTCTTAGGATCCATTCATCTATTAAGTTTATGCATGCATTCTAACAGATCCAACATATAACAGATCTCACAAAATTATTCATTCATCAACTAACTAATTACAGAAAGTAATTATGTGATAAACACATCACACAACACAGGTGTTACCGTGGTTCACTCCCTCCTGGGATATGTCCACAAAGATCTCGCTTCTCAAGCTTATTTGTTATGTTTTTGCAATATATGGTGTTGAATGCACTACAACCCCGTTCATAAAATAACAAAACATAACCCATGACCTTTGTTAGGCTAATTGGATCGCACCAGGCCCCTCATCCTGTTGTCTAACCATCAAGGTATAGCTATCTTACTCTCCTACAACTCAACAACTTGCAAAAATGGTATCAGATCCTACAATAGTTCCCTTAACTATGTAGAACAATATTTCCAACTCTCTAAATGGAAAAATGCCCAACCTTGGCCTCTTAGGTACATATTTATAGTAATCCTCAGCTTCTTAGCCATTACAGGTTCTTACAAAAACCCTAACCCTAACGTAGATAGGTTTTCTTGCATGCGCAACTTGCATGCTTTCCTCGCACGTGTTGCTTTTGCTTCCCATTGTCTTTTTACAATTCTGGGTTTTATCCTCCAAAAATAGTATATTCTCAAAATAGTCCGACGACCAATAGTCCCACAACACTGATATGTGGCTCATCTCAAGCCACCTAGGTATTGCACGCTCCCTGAACAACCTCTTCTAGGTTGTGGAACTTGTCTACAAGTTCCCTTCCTCTTTCCTGGACCTGCGCGGATCTTCATGTCAGTGCCTCTACTGACTGCGTTGTGATATCCTTCTGGATTAGTGCTACGCCCTTTGTTTGTTCCTATGCGATGTTCCTCTTTTCCTCCTCCAATTGCTTGACCAACTACAATACTTGATCCTAGAGTGATTCTACTTATACATATCTATCTTGTTTTTATCTTTGTGCGACGTTCAAAGCTTCCTACAACTTCTTCAAGTCCTGATTACCTTTCAGGTGCTCTGTGATGCTCATCATTTTCTGTCCGTTCTTGAGCTCTTCCTTGGCCACACTTAGGCTCTCCTCCTCTTGGTCCAACTACTGGACCTTTTCATCCTCATCCATCGTTGTCGAGAGATGCATCACTCTATCAAACAATCCTGTTGTTGCACTGACTTGTTCCTCCATTGCTAGCATTTGGAGTGAAGCTTCTAGTTTCCTTTGCTCTCTCACCTCAAGAGGAGTTGTAGGAGTTAGTTTTTCTTTTAATTCCTCAATATGTTGCCTATATTGTTCGATAGTTTTGGAAATAATCTTGAGTTTCTCCTCTAATATTTTTTTCTCTACCTACGCACTTTCAGGGACGTGATTGTACACTGTCGTCACACCCTATTCGATTATATCTATGTTTTCTTTTTCTTCCTTGGTTTCAAAATTGACCTATTCGATCACCAATTCCAAGGATTCCTTCCCATATCTTGTCTCCTGCACTTCTTCTACATCTGTTGTGGTGCGTGATTGTACCTCCTTTGCGGCATTGACATGGAGCCTATACATTGCCTTGGTAGGTATTCTTGTTAATACTAGCTCTTCCTGCATTAGATCCTTCAATGGTGTATGTGTTGTTGTTTCATCCATTTGCATCATATTAGTTGTTATCTTGAAAGTCAGACTTGCCTAGGCATTAGTCTGAATTGTGTCCACCTTGCTTGCCGTAGTACTTGTCGCTGCTACTGCTTCTTCGGGGAAGGATTCAGTTCCCCTTTCAGGCCTCTGCGCTGACCTGATATACTCGAGGACCTTCTTTGTTCCTGTCAGGTCGTCTTGTATTTTTCCTCTCTGGTGTTGGGTTTCTTCAAAATCTTTCGCTCCATGGTCTTGCACACTTTCTTCCATGAGGTTTGGGTCAACCTCGGTGATAGGGAATTCTTGCAACTATTTGTGTGATTTCACCTTCTTGCGCGACCCTTCTATATGTAATATTGGCCTCTTAGGGCACCTTGTTTCCTGCGGGTTGGATGTTGAGGGGGTTTCTTGCGCCGCAGTGGCCCCCACTCCTTGTTCTTTCTATCATGGGGAAGTGTTCTTTTGTGCTGCATGTGTATTAATTTTTGGCACACTCCCCTTCTTCTATTGCACCGGCTTCTAAATGTGTTTCCCCAACTTTGTCGAATTTTTTGGTGCATCAGTGTCTACCTCTATACCCTTAGTTACTTCTTAAGTCAAAACTCGAATCCTCGAGTCGACATGACAATCGCTTATTTCCATTTCTATGTCATCTTTAGTGAAACAGTATCTCATATGTAGTCATTACTTCTCTAGATCCCTACGCACTTGGTTCCACATATTATTCCTTGTCTCTATGAAGTTATTTGTATCCTTCTATTGTGCAACCACATCTATAATAATCCTCCATGTGTTCGCAATGCTCTCATGTATCTTGTTGAAGTACCTAGAAGAGGTACCTGTGTTAGAAATTCTATGCTTGGAGTCTGAATTTCTCCCCAATGATGTATACCATGATTCATGGAAACAACCTATCTGATCACAAAAATAAGAGTACGAGGGATCCCTCCACCCAATCAACATGATCAAAATGAGTAACCATGAATAGTGGAACTATGTTCTCAAGTCCTGCACATATTTACAGTCTTCGAGGAATAAGTTTAATAGATACGAGGCCCAACTGAGTGTAGTGTCATTAGCGCATTGTTCTGTAGCTTCGATGACCCCACTAAAGACCCCCTCCTTGTGACATTTCCTAAGAATTTTGAAGGCCATGAGCTTAGTGGCCATTCTCATTGTTGCATCACTGATCCACTTTATTATGATTTTGTGCCATGAGCCCCTCTCTGTGTCATAAGTTTTCTTCATCTCCTCATCCATGGATTTCTCCTTTGTTTTGTCATCCAAGTACTGTGCGGGGTTCTCACCCATTGATGGAAGATGTGTGATGAGTCCAATAATATCCACGTCTATTGACATGGGTTGTTCCAACCATAAGAATCCTCCATGGAGGACCGCCATCGAATTCTTGACATAATTGTTTACTTTTTTTCCCCTTCCAAAATGGGGAGTTTCGAGAAGATTCAGAGTCCTTGTGTTGGATAGGCTAACTGGCCATGGTTTCAGTTGTAGGATTGGGTCTCCAAAGGGACCTGTCACTATGTTGTCGAGGTATACTTGTTGTGCAAACTTGAGGAATTTTCCATCATCGACCACAATGTGTTCCGAGTATCTCAACTTCTCCAAGCATCCGAGAAGTGTTAGCAAGGTTTTCACTCCCTCTGGAATGTACAGTAGTACGATGGTTACGTTGGGATGTCTGTGAGAGGACTGTGCCATGGGTTGTTTTCCTTTTCTTCTTGGATACTGATTTGAGTTCATGGCCACCATTTGTCTCTTTTTTGCGTGACATTCTGGTTGGCTGGTAATTTCTTCCACCAGACCCTCATGTTGCTTCATAGACACTGCTCTGGGTGGTCTTGGTGTTGCAACCTCTATGTGCACGCTGGCTTCGCCATTTGTTTGTTGGGATTCTTCAACCCTCGTAGGTTGTTGTATGGTGCCTATGTCGTTTGTAGTGTGACCTTCTGCACCATTGTGTGATTCAATTTCCATAGATGTTTCTATTGGAGGTTCTGTTTCTTCCACCACCGATGTGGGGCTTGTTGGTTCTCCATGTGGTGAAGGAATCACGTCTACATCGATGAATTCCTCGGTCCGGGTAGTTTTATGTTCAGCCTCCGTGGTTTCATATTGTACCCTAACATTGTTTCTAGTTTTCCTCCCTCCTTAGCTCGGTATGCCCATCTTCGGTGGTGCCATCATGGGTACTGGTCATTTTTTTCCGAATGGGTTCCAACTGGTTCGCACTGTGTTCTTCCTCAATTTTCTTCTTCTCTGTGTGCTCTTTATCATTGCAAGTTCACGATTTAAAAATAAGTCTTATTGTCCCCACGTTTCCCCTTTATATAGAAAATTCCGTGATACTTCTCGAAGAATATTCCTTGGGTGTGATTAATGAAATGACACTTTATGAGTACGTTCCATTCAATTTCATAAATTCCATCGGTTGGTGCATTTTTTCCTTAACCATCATTTTTCATTTTTTCTCTTTTTTCTAACCATTAATCCCTTTTCCAGTGCGCTAAGCATTTCTAGTGCGCAACGTAATTTTGTTGTAACTTTTTTCTAAGTGCCTAGTGGGTCACCCGTATGTTGTGCACAGACAGTTTCCCTTTTGTCGTGTTGATTCCACTTCCTGTTGTGCGTTGTATTTTCCAGTATTTTTGTATTTTCTGTCTTTCTATTTGCGTATTTATTTTTCCTTCTTTTTCTCCTTTTTTTCCTCATTTTCTCTATCTTAACTTCTACTAGAATAAAGTATTTACATGTTTTCTTATTGCACTATAAATTTTCAGTCGAATTCTATTAATCATTCCTCTCATTTCTATGCCTCCCAAATATTTTAGTTGTATAACTCCCCCATCTCTGACAGTATTCATTTCATATTTCCCCTGCCAATGCATTCTGAATTTACCTGGATGCTGAAGAAATTTACTATCATAAAGCAAGAATAGATCTCCCTCCTTGAAACTCTTCCTCTTAATATGTTTGTCATGCCAAGATTTGTCTCTTGCTTTCTATACTTCCTGATGAAATCCTTCTAGAATCTTATCTGCCTCCATCTCCATTAGTTGATTCAACCTCTCCTTCATTGTTATGCACATACTGGGTACCAGGAATTCTAGTGGTACCGTTGCTTCTTGCCCATACACTAATCTGAATGGTGTTTTTCCTTTCACATTCTTACATGTAGTCTTGTATGCCCATAGTACTGTTGGTATTTTCAATTCCCGATCATCCATGTTGACATTGTAGATCTTTGTCAAAGCATTCTCGAGGATCTTATTAAAGGATTCTACTATTCCATTTTCTTGAGGATGATATGTTGTACTCTTTTGATGATATAATTCAAACTCCTCAGCCATAGCCTTGATATTGTTGTTGATAAATTAAGTTCCTTGGTCACTCATAAAAATCCTTGGACAACCAAATCTAGTGATCACTTTCTCAAACAAGAAATGTGTTGTTGTCTCTATGCTGCAGTCTTTTATTGGTGATTATTATGCCCATCTTGTTAAGTATTTTGTTGCAGTAATGATATCTCTTCTCCTGACCTTTTTGTTATTGTATTAATTGGTCCCATAAGGTCTATTTCCCATTTTTCAAATACCTGCAAAGTTACTTGTGGTATTAGGGGCATCTCATCCTTTCTATTAGGTTTACCAACCCAATGACAAACATCACATCTTTGGAAATATTCCTTAGCATCTCTATGAATTGTTGGCCACCATAGTCATGCACGCAATACCTTCTGCGTGGTATATTTTCCTACATAATTTACTCCATCTATTCCCTCATGAGCTTCTACCAAAATCCTAGGCCTTTCATGTTCTAGTATGCATCTTCTCAAAATGTTTTCTGGGACCATTTTGTATAAGTGTCCTACAATCAATTGATATTTTGCAACTCTGAATACCATATTCTTCATCTGTGCAGTCTTAGACTCTTGTGGCGCAATCCTTGTACTCAAATATTCAATAATATCAACAAATTATGCATTGACTAATTGGACTGAAAATAATTGCACATCAGGAAATTTGTCTTCCAAGTTGGTAGGTTCTTCTACATTCATTACACTTGAAAGGTGATCAGGTCCTACATTCATCTTCCTTGTTTGAATATCACTTCATAATCAAATTTCTGAAATAATAGTATCCATCTACATATCCTCCCCCCTAACACTAGCTTGTTGACTAGGTATTTGAGGGTTGAATGATCTGTGAACATCTTAAAGTGTTTTCCCAATAAGTAATGTCTAGACTTATGAAGTGCATGGACCATATCTAGGAATTCTCTTTCTGTAGTTTTGTAGTTCTAATTTGATTCAGACATGTTTCTTCTTCCAAATTCTATAGGATGATACAAATCGCATTCTCCTGGTTGTGCTAGAATTGCTCCAAGTGCTATAGTTGATGCATCTAAAGGCACATGGAATGTCTTTTCCCAATCTGGGACTAGAATAGGTGTTGTTACCATATTTTTTTTAAGGTTTCCAAACCTTGTTGAAAATCCTCATTCCACTGGAATTTAGTATCCTTATTTAACAATTTCTCCATTGGTGAAGTGATCTACACATACCCTTTTATAAAAAAATTGTAGTAGCTTGTATGTCCCAATGTTGCTCTCCACTGGCGCACTGATTTTGGTGGTGGTAAATTGACAATCACTGAAATATTGGTAGGATATACTAGCAAGCCTTGTTTTCACAATATGTGTCCCAACAATATTCCAATAGGTGTCCCAAAGATGCACTTCTTGATATTCAATGATATCTCACACTTCCTGCATCCTTCCAACATCAACCTTAACACTTCCACATGATATTTTAATAGACTGTATACAGTCCAATCATCCATATATACTTCTAAAAAGTTATGTATGAAATCCTTAAAAGAAGTTATTACTACCCTTGAAAACATAGCTGGTGTATTCTTCATCCCAAAAGGCATGACTATGTACTCGTAGGATCCCCATTCTGTGGAAAAAGTATTCTTGTACCTGTCTTCTGGAGCTATCTTGATATGATGGTAACTTCAGAATCCATCTGTAAATGTGTATGCCTCTTGGCCTCCGACATTCTCTAATACCTCATCTGTGCAATGAGTGGGAAAAGGGTCATGTAGTCAAGCATCATTTAGTTTCCTCAGGTTGACACAAATCCTTATACCCTTTTGTTTATTTTCTTATACTACCATAGGGCTTATCCATTCAGATTCTTCTATTGGTTCTATAATTCCAGCTTCTAACATTCTATCATTTTTTTCTTATATATTGGATTCAGTCTATATGGTCTATGTCTAACATATCTATCCTCAGGTATGAGAGGTATCTTCATCTCTCATAGCTCTCCTGCTATGCCTTTCATATCTGTAAACAATGTTGGGAACATGTCATTGTATTCACGCATTAAATTTGTTATTATTTCCACTATTTGTTCATCCCAATAGTCTCCAATACTTTCCATTTTCCATTTATTTGTTGTCCCAATATTAACTTTATTCACTTTGATAGGTGCGAAAAATACTTATGATTACAAAGATGAAATTTCAACCTGTCTTTCACCTTCAACTTTTGTAATATTAATGTTGCATGGATCATCTTCTTCTAGTGCTTCTTCTTCCACATGATAGCATGAAGGTAGTTCTTTGACTATTTTCCTATTATGTTGCTGATACTCTATCATAAGTTCAACCTCTGGTTCATAAATAAATATCACCCCGTTTATTTGTTTGAGCATTGAATCAATGATGGGGTTCTCATGTTCGAATGAGAAGATTACTATAAAATTCTACTGCAATTTTGTCCATTTTGTAGTGCCTCTGCGTCATTCGTGGTCTACATACCAATTTTCTGGAATTCATTCTAATGTATGGATGAAGTGATGAGAACATTCCTCTGGTGGTTTCATCCTCCATAGTGTTCTACATGTCTCCAAAAATTTTTCTGGTGTCCCTTGTCCATCATATCTCTACATCTTGTTGATCCCTTTCTCTGCGCCGAATCTATTGCACAAAAATCACTTACATTGGTCCCAGTCCTTAACTATTTCTTTGTGTGCACCCCATCATATTGTAGGTGTTTCCTTGAGTGCAATGTATAGGAATAAGAGCCTCTGATTATCTAACACTTCATCTTCATATATTCTTAGTAATTCTTCTAAGTCATTTATACCATGGAAACTAGGAGGTTCTCTTATCTTGGTACCCACCCAACTTATTGCGCGGTCTATTCTCCAAGCCTGTATCTGAGTCATAAGAACATGATGTGGTGATCCTCTAGCTGAGTACCCCACCTGCAATTGGATTAACATAATATTCTTCGTGCGCGATGGTTATGCATAATTGTTTGATTTCCTCCAGATCTAAGAAAGTGGGCTCGACAAACCTTTCTCCTTCGGATGGATTGAGTGTTGCAATGACTCTGTCTCCTGATTTGAATGTCATATTCCTTCTATTCAATTTGATTATGGACTGGTTATCAAATTCTCAATACAGGCCAAGAAACGACAGGTAGGGTGTTGTTCCATCCACTATTTCTATCACTCCAAAGTCTTCCTTAGTGTGCACTCCATCCAGATCTATTGCCACACCTTTTAGCCTTCCAATTGGAAGCACTCTGTGTTGGTTTTCTAGTTTCATATGGACAGGTAAGTAGCCTATTGTGGGATCTCCCATACATTTCCATGTCTTCTTAGGTAAGACATTTACCTCTAAGCGTAAGTCCAATACAATGTATCCCATACTGAAATCCCCAATGTTAGAATTCAATCTGAATTCCCTGCTTGTCCTCCTGCTTGATTGTAGGAGATTGATTGTCTTGTGGTCTAACTTCCCATCTACCTATGTGTTACATATTTTTAACATATTTTTTAACACTTTAGCAGATGATGGATTATTGAGTATATTAACACAAGATTGCAGAAAAGTCTTTATGGTACTTACTTTCTCTACAACTTGTGTTTCATTGTTGTGGTCCATTGAGGAGGGAATTTCATACATTGGTATGTTTTGAGTGTTTTTTGTGGTATATTTAGATACAATATCTTTCTTGAGGAATTCATGTCTTGTCTCCTTGAATATTTATTTTTCTTTCCCCACATCGAACTATTTTTGTGGTTCAGTATTCTTCTTCACCCATTGGTGTTGCACTGGATCTTGTCGTAGTGCGCCAGCTCCTGTCTTAGCTCCAACATGCATGACTATGTTTATGTTCCTCCCATCATATTTGGGTTCTTCATAATTCCACTGTACATTTTGATTGTTCTGATTTCTCTTTTCTTGATTTTTTCCCAATAATGTTGGATATTCCTATGTATCATGGTCTACTGCATGACAATACATGCATGTCGTAGGTGGAAGTGGGCATTCCCTTTCATAGTGTCCTAGATATTGGAAGTTATGGCATACTACTAGTCCTATGCCTCTTGCAAAGACTCCTCTCCCTTGACCTCCACCTCTGTATCCATTTCGATCTCTTCATGGTGCATTGTACTAAGGCACCTAGTTATACTATGTGGGGTTATATTATGGTTGCATGTTATTCTATTGTGGTTGCATAGTGTTATATTGTTGTTATGTAGTGTTGTGTGGAGATGGTACCTGGTTGAAATGAGGTGTATTTTTCCCTGCCATCATTTATTCCTCCACCCTATAGGTTCCTAACGTTCTTTCCCTCATCAAGTCCATTGTCTTACAATATTTTTCATAATGACCCACTGATCTGCAAAAGTTGCAATATCCCGCACCATGGTCCTCTTGTTGGAAAAGGGTTTCATAGCCATGTTTCCATGTAATGAAAAAATGTTGGGCACTCATTCTTTTGATGTCCTTCTGTCCTGCATGTGGTACACCAAACAATTTCTCTTTGCTCTTTGCTCTTACTCTTGTTTACTTGAAATGTGAGGTTCTTCAGATCCTCCTTCAACTCCTCTATTGTTGGATATTTCTTCGGATACTAGTTCTCTTCCAGTTGTAGGGATTCCTGTAGAGCCTATGCCTGAGTTTGGAGATTTTTTTGCCTCAAAGGGTATTTCAGATGTGTTAATAGCGAGTTTAAAAAGAGATGTTTATGTTGCATGTCAGTTATGACATATTTCCTCTTACCTTTAAGACATTTAAATCTTTGATGAATCTCCCAAAGAGACTCACCTGGTTTCTATCTTATTTCAATCATCTCATCCATGTATTGATCCTCTGAGAAAGGATTCTAAAATTCATTTATAAGTAGCTTCTTGACATTTGCAATCGTCCTTGTTGTTCCTGGTGGACTATTTACATCTAAGCTCATGTACCAATCTAGTGCCCAGTCTCTTAACCTGATAGCTATCTGTGCAATTTTTGTATTCCCATCTATGATCTTCTTTGCTTCCCACATATTCTCAAAGATAAACAAGTGTCTTTCAGGATCCTCTGATGCCTCTCTCTTGAATTCAGGTAACCTGATGATGGTATCATGTCCTGCCATGTTGAATGGTGATGAACTATGACCTCCATGCGGTGTAGATACTTGAATACTACTTCATGAAATGGATCCTCCAGTCTTTTTTCCTTGATTGGGTGCACCTCCTGTTGTATTTCTTCCACTGACATTCGGTTGTCTAAACAGTGGTGTTCTTTATGGTGTATTAGTCACACATGGGGTTATGGTTTTCACACTGACACTAACATGAATAGGAGTTATGACTTATCTTCCTACCCTTGAAACTCTTTTCTTCATTTCATATGTTATGCGTAGGATTTCCTCAATCTTCTCCACAACCTGAAGATCCTCTACCTCTTATTCATCAAATTCCAATCCTTCTCTATCTGTTATGTCTCTCTTCTTATTATTTATCTTATATTGGTAGGGTACTACACTGCATATCTTTCCAGTTGTTTACATTATGTGTTTTATCTGATCTTCCTCCATCATGATTGGGTCCATGGCCTCCTTCTTTCCCTTATCCATATATCCCTCCATTCTTCCAGCTTCTGTTAGTTCCTCCCTCCACCCCCCATGCATGCAGGGAAGTTTAGGTGTTTGATTCCATAGGCATTAAATCTTTTTTATACAGTAAGATATCGATGTAATTATACAACGATATGATATACCTACCTATGGGTCCTTTTAGAAATTCTTTCTCTGCTGCGTTGTACAACTTTGTGGTATCTATTGAAAATTTTGTGATAATCCCTCCAACAATATTGTCTAGCCAGAAATGTGTTGCGCACATGAATTTGTTGTTAACTTGTTGTAACTACACAATGTCCACAGGATTCCACTCGAGCTGTATAATTTGATTTGTAGGGTGGTTTTATTTCAACCTCAATAGCCACTCCTACAATGAATGCGAGAAATCATAGAAAAATACTTCATTCAAGTCACTAAACATGTACTTGTCTAGATATTTGTGTGTTGTTAATTTAGGGTTTATGTTGTCTTTCTGTGGAAACTCCAACTCCTTTTTTTTCAACCAGCTTTCAATATTTTCCTTCGTTGGATTCCACGGTATGAAAATTCCATTCCATGGATGATTTTAGGGGCTAAATTTCTCTCATGGGCTAATTTTCCATGGTTTTTCCAAAAATGAGATTCGCTATTTTAAAAATTATTCGCTCAAATTCTATACCATAAAATTATTTTACCTCAAAAATCGCCAAAATTTTATAAAAACTATACAAAATACTTATAGATTTGAATATTTTTACAAAAATATCGCCAAACATTTATAGTTGGCATATGAAGGATTAGTAATATTCGCCAAGGTTTCTACATTTTAAAACAAATTTCCATCCTTAAAATCATCCCTATTCCATTCTATACTTTCATTTTATGTGCAACTCTTTCACGGATCCCACTCACTCAATACCATGTAGTTCTAACTAGAAACAAAGCCATTTGTTGTTTTATCTCCTTGTCTAACTACTTCTTGGGATGAATCAGGTTCAGATCTTAACAAGATTCCAACAAAGAACTCTAAAACTATCATCCCTCCTGGTAAACTAGAAACCAACACAACACAAAAGTGTACTGCGAAATATCACCCCATATATTTCTATCGGTGAATGCAATGCTCATATGCTTGCAGTCTTGGGAAAAGTGGGGATATGGGATTTCCTTTCCTCTTCTTAATCCGTGTTTTGGTGGTTCTCTATATTATTCTTAGAATCAATCCATCTATTAATTTTATGCATGCATTCTAATAGATATAACATATAACAGATCTCACAAAACTATTTCATCAACTAGCTACTTACAAAAAATAATTATGCAATAAACACATCACACAAAACAAGTGTTATTGTGGTTCACCCCCTCCTGGGATACATCCACAAAGATATGGCTTCTCAGGCTCACTTATTATGGTTTTTCAATATATGGCATCACGCGCACTACAACTCCATTCATAAAATCATGAAACATACTCCATGACCTTCGTGAGGCTGACTATATCACACCATGCCCCTCAACCTACAATCTAACCCTCAAGTTGTAGCTCCTTTACTCTCCTAAAACTCAACAACTTACAAAAATGGTATCGGTGTTGAAACAATGTAACTGCAAAGAGTATTCTATTTATTATTGATTTATTATCCATCAGATCAATCCCCTTTTGTGGATTGATCATGTCATGATTTTTACTTGACCAAATCCCCTTTTGTGTTTTGGTCAAACCCTAAATATATTATGCTAATTAAGAAGTCATCCCCGAGGCCTAATTAAATTGGTTTTAACCACAAAGAAAATAATTCGGCCCTGTCCAGTGAAGAGAAACCTTTCCAATGTGTGTCATCTAGTATAAATAAAGGAGGCTAGAACCTCATTTGTTCACTCACTCATTCACTCAACAAGTGCACATGTTTGGAGAGATGAAGTTGGGAGAGGAAGGAAGAGAGAGGCGCATTACTCAGTGTTGCATATTCTCTAGTGTTTTGGTTTATTGTCTTGGCATTATCTTGGCTATATATTAAGGAAGTTTTGCTGGGTTTTCTCCCCCATGAGGGATTCCCAGGATAAATTTTGTGTATCTTGTGATTTTGTTTTTCTCAGTGATCATATATATGCTATTTTTATGTAGTAAATTGAAAATAAACTCAATAATATATCAAAACATAAAATGGAATCAGATAAGATGAAGAGAGAACCTTTAAATGGATAGGCAAAGACGTCATTATTGTCGTACAAGAAAATTAGGGATTTTGTTGAAGAGAAATTTCAGCCTAAAAACTATCAAGGAAGTGTTCCCTAGCCTAGTGAAATCATTTTCTTATTGAGCGCACTTTTCTAGTGGACATAACTCCCAGAAAGTTAAACCGTAGTTTTCACTGGTACCAGAAACTAGAAAGCCAGAATGAGTACGAGTCCAGATTTCCGCAGGTCAAATTTGAAAGGGAAAACTTTTGATTTTCTAAAATCTGACTACAACATCATACTCGCCTCAACCAAGCAAACCTCCTGGTAAGTTCATATTTAATTTACGAGAACTTTCATTTTTTGGTCATTTTCCCAACTCAATATGTCTGCAAATGCAAAGCTTGTTAACAAGCTAGAAGGTGTGGATAACTTTCGTGCATGTAAGTATAGGATTTCACTCATTCTTGAAGAGAATGACCTAGACATTTTCAGTAAATAATGTGTACCAAAACCTATCATTGCTACAGCTAAAGAAAAACACTAGAAGGACATGGTTAGGGCCAAAATAATCATTGCAGACTCAATTAAAATCACTTGATCCCTCAAGTGGATTCAAATAAAACTAGAAAAATAAATGTTTTATGCCCTAACTAGAATGTATGAAGGAAAGAACATTAACCAAAAGATGAACTTGAGAACTCAACTCAAGAATACAAAGATGTAGAAAGGAGAAACAATCCATGAATATTTCTCTAGAATGTGTCAATTCAAGGAACATCTAGAAGCAATTGGAGATACTCTAGATGAATATGAACTCATAATGAGAGGTATTAATGGTATCACAAGACCTTGGGATGCATTCATCCAAACTATTTGTGCTAGAAAGGAAAAACTACAATTTGACAGTCTTTGGGAAGAATGTGTTCAAGAAGAAGCAAGAGTAGCTAACTGAGAAACAATACTATCAAGAGATGAAGATCAAGACCTAGATTCTCATGTTAAAGGAGGAAATAAGACGTCTCACTTACAGAAGAAGACTCATCAACATAAAGAATATGCTAAGAACCAAATACCTGAATACAAAATATCACAATAGATCCAAAGATATCTGAATACAATCACCACACAAGATATATGAAACCATGTAGAAAACCATAACTTTATTATAGAAACCCTTGAGGTAGGGCAACACCATACAATGGATCCTATTATGGAAGGGATCCTCTCATGTTCACTTGCCTCTTCGAGGGGGCATCCTCTTATTAAGATACCGCTCCACAATATAATACTTCTCTTCATGTCTCATTACATTGCTTGAACCCCTTTATATAGTGTTACCATCACCTAATAACATTCTAGAGGAGGAATCTTCTAGAAGTAGAACCTTTTAAGAAGTCCTCTTACATTTATTATGTCTAATTACCCATTTATTATATCTAACTACCATAGTGGGCCTTATTTAATAATATAGTGGACCTAGTCCACCTTACATTGAATGAGCTCCACTATTATCACTATGGGCCCTCT
>SNQJ01S0153694.1:0-19045 GCA_010110895.2 Picea sitchensis
CTCTTGCTCTTCATATTTCAAAGCTGATAGATCATTTCCTTACAACTAGTCACTTTCCTTGGAGAACTACAATTATTCTCCCTTCCCCAGCAATGCACTCTGTTGTCTTGGCTCATGCACAATCTTCTTTCATTCTATTTTATCCACCAAGGGTTTCTTCATACCCTCTGCACTTAATATCTCTTCCAACATTTAGCTAGGCATATTCACTACCTTCCACTCATCTTCTCTTGATTTCACCTGCATGCAGCTAATATCTTCACACAAAATCCAATGAATCTCAAAACCTTTTACCTCTTACCAGTGTATGCTTCAACCATATCACTGTTGTAATTTCTTTCTGTTGTTCTTCAAGCCAAGAACACTTCTTTGTTGGTTAGTCCTCAAAAAAACCTATTATACTTCTCTTCCCAAGGTAGAATATCTTCCATGCACTCTGAAAGCTATGAACTTTCATATACTAATCCTGCAATCAACCTTTTTTTCATAAACAAATTCAAAAATTTCAAAACATATTACCTCAAATCATTCCTCCAATCTTGCAATGCTGGAATTCCTGAACCTTTCTTTTCAAGGATTCTTGGTGAGCTAGTACCTCAGCCTCTGCAGTAAGCAAGTTTCTTCACCTTGCTATTTCACCTCACCAAAACTCCTTAAACTTCTCCCTGCAGTCACCTTCTTCTTTGTTGTTCTTAGAGAACCTTTTTCGGCTCTAATACCAAAATGATGCAAGCAAGAATACGAGTAGTTATTAATGCTACTAGCACTTAGTTGCAAGCTCAAACCTCCTCTTCTGTGTATACGGGAAAAAAAAATTGTCCTATGACTTTGAACTGGAAATTTCCTTTCCGTGGAACCACCAAGTCCTTTTCACTGTCCAATATCCCTTCATCGCATTATCCTAAGGGCGATTTACTTCCTGGGTATTTCAAGTTTGCACATAATGATGATTTTCAATTGTCTTTGCTCTAGATATCATGGATTGACCATAAACTAGTTAATAATTCAATGCCCAGGAGTCCTCTTTCACCATGCAATCGTTCAATTTCTCGGTTGTTCAACGTTTCCTCTACCCATCAATGTTGATTTCCCTTCATTTACTTTGGTCACTCCTTGACCACACACATTTATGGATTTAATATTGCCAATACACAACTCAGAACTTCCATTATATATATAATTCATGATCTTTCTTAACGCATAGCATATTCAAGCCATAAAACAAATCCAACATTAAATCTAACCTAACACGATTTGATCCAACATTAACCACATAGGTATTTTAATTAATAACCAAAATGATGACCCCATTCTCAATGGACATTTCAGGATTATTCTCTCACACATAAAACCCTGATCTCTCAGTTGCAGAGTATTTCATCACCTCTCCTTTAAGTCTTCAATGAAGAATTTTGTGCCCATTCTCGTATGTATAGGCACTGTCATCTAACGAGTTGAGTCTTGTTTCACCAAGGTTGATCACACACATAAAACCCTTCATCTAATTCTCAACTTGAATTTGATTTTACTCTGTCTATACAGAATTCCCATTTGCCTATCTTGCATACAAACATCATATGTACAGAAATTTTCCCCAATTTGTCTCAAATCCTTAACTCAGGATTTATTCCTCTCACATTAAAAAATTTCTCTTATCTATCATAATTCTGAATTCAAATATTCAAATTGGAGTTACATAATCAACATAGAGACAATTCCATAATGAAAACTTCAATTCATTAACAAATTTGTACACATAATTCTACTCAAATCTCTCACTCCTCATTCCTCTCTATGACTTGATTTGACATTCCA
The DNA here is from genome assembly GCA_010110895.2 of Picea sitchensis. NCBI lineage: Eukaryota > Viridiplantae > Streptophyta > Pinopsida > Pinales > Pinaceae > Picea > Picea sitchensis. Next base: position 1,816 of record SNQJ01S0153694.1, read on the forward strand.
TGGCCACCTCTCTATTGAAATCTTCTCCCGTCTCTCTACTCCCCCTTTTTCATCCAACTGCTCCTCAGGAAACACAAACCTAACTACTAACAACCCCCTCCACAATTAGAGGAATTTTCTATTTTTAGAAAAAAACTAATCCCTACTAATTAGCAACAAACTGACCAGTTGGCTCAGTATCCTCGCGGGGAGATTTAGACTGCCATCTAACCCTACTTTAACTCAGAAATTGACAACAAATTAACTAACAACAATTATGCACTTAGATTAAGATATTTTGAAAATAAAAACCTTCAAATCCCTAGGACTGCTAGTCTTCTTCCAAAGCTACAACATGTGACCAATGCATCAAATTGCTAGCCTTGCCTTTGATGCTCCTGCATCAGACTCCCAAGGTAAGAAAAATCATGAACTCTAGGTCATATGCCTCTAATGCCCAATCACCTGGTTTCCAAACCTTGTACTGCAACTTTCCACTGTATTCACTTCCATTACATTTCAGTTCTAATCTCAACTTACCAGGCTTCCACACTTTATGCTGCAATCTGTCATTGCATTTTCCTCTAACCTCCTCTTCAATCAATGAATTTAAACAATTCGTCTCTATCTTCTGTCCATTGTATATTCTCTTGGAATGTTTCAACATGAGTCTCCATAACTCTTCAATTTCCTTATCGAATCTACTTTCCAATGGACAAACATAACTCCATGGTAACTGTATCTTCTTTTGAATGAAAGCATTATATTTTTCCATCCACACTTCCTTCTCATAAACATATGAGTTATAAACATTTCTCTTCCACTAATATCCTTCAGAAATTTTATTTTGTGTCTTCAGTTCAACTACATTTTCTATCTCAGTAGTTCTTTTTTGCTTGATACCTTCCTTCTTTCCCATTTCACTCATCATTTCAGGCTTCAAATTACACTCCACAATTTCAGGCTTAATATTATTGGTATTATACAGGATGGTTTCTTCTTATATTTCTCAACTATTTAATCAATATTTAGGATATTCCATCCTCACTGAAATCACTCATAATTTTAGCTAAAATTTAACAATTTTAATATAAAATAACAATAATTAAAAAAAAAAAAAAAAAAAAAAAAAACTTCTATATATATATATATATATATATATATATATATATATATATATATAAAATATGAAAATGAAAAAAAATGAGGTATAGAATTATTTTTCAAACAGTTTTTTTATATAATTTGACATCAATGAAAGCTAAAATAATTCTAAAATATTTCAATCACTACTCTAACATGAAGCAAAAGGTATCTCAAAAAATTAGAGGTATTATAAATATGATATTTGTGACAAATAAAATATGAATGTGATGTGTGGATTATAATATCTAAAATTAGTCTTCTATCAAATAAATCTATGGTGTCCTGTATATTTATAATAATTATAAATATAAAAATTAAATTAAATTGATATTTATCACAACTAAAAAGAAACTATCAATAAGAATTCAGTCACTATTATAATAAAATTATAAATAAAGCAAAATTGACTTTAAAAAACTGACTATTCTTGCAAAATTATAAACATGAAAAATTATAAAGACAGATTGATATGAAGATATGACTTCATAGAGAAAGATTATCTTAAAAAAGTTTTGCAAGACTTCATATCTATCCAAGCTAAAAATAATTTGAATGGTTTGACCATGGAAAAAAGCTATAAACAGAAACAAACCTTAAAAACACAATGCTATCATATCCACATCTAAATTTTACACTTCAAAACCAACTTCGGAATTAGCAAGGTTTATTATGCAGAAATCCTTTCTAAACCACCATCTCTGCTGGTGCAAGCTTATAACAGCAGTTTGTATTCATAACAAGTGACTTCACTGCATTCACGAACAAGTGACTTCACTAAACTTAACAGCTTCTTTGACGAGCTCAACCACATGAGTCTTCACAGTGGAATCCATCCCCTTACTGCTTCCAACCCCATCGTTCCACTTAAACCATCTGCTTCTCAACCCACAATCCCATGTCTTGTTCTGAACCATACCAGTCCTGTCCCCGTCTCTTACATGTGAAATACGAAATTCCCAATCCTCTGTGGCATACGTTTCACTCTCTGTATAGCCGATGTAAACAACTAAAAACCTGCCCGGCGGCGGAAAAACAAGTAACTGATCAGGCGTTCGATCCCTCCATGCTTGCTCGATCCATTCAACCATTTCTGGGGGAATATTATTGAGGTCCGGTTCGTGAGTAGAAACTCCCAACCTGAAATCCATTGTTGTCTGCCCTTCTCTACAGAAGTCACACTTTAAGAGTCACCGATCTTGGTATTCAATGAAATCGATCTATTTACAAAAGATGACATATTTACTCAACAACACAATGGTAAAAGTAACTGATGATCACTTGGAGCAGGATACAACAAGATAAAAAAGTTTTCAATGTATGCATAAGCCGCTATATTCTAGAAAAGTTTGAGAGATGATAGAGAAGGTTCATCATCACTCGATGAGTATTCATGCATAGCATCTAGTGATTCCTCAACTATGTTAGTTGACTCTTTCAATTTTCCTTTTAGAAGATCACTAGCACTTGTTTTGCAATTTCAACTCTATTGATAAAAGCATTCAATGTTTTTTTATTTGTTCTTCCATGAAATGAATGCAATTTGACATGTGAACTTGGCTTCTCACTTCTTCATCCTCTTTTCGTTACGCTAAGAGTTACAGAATCATGTCTTCGGTCGAGAGGTGGCAGGTGAGAAAGTAAAATGGCATTGTCGTATTTTGGAGACAAACTATGAGCGACAAAATTGCTTTAGCATCATTTTCATCGACTTTAGAGTCAATCTCTCCCAACTGTGCTAACAAAGACTTTAGATCATTTATGTGAGAAGACAATGATACTTCATCATACATTTTTAATTTGAATAGTTGTAATTTTAATGAAAACTTGGCTCTATCCTCTCTTTTCTCCCATTCAATTAATTGCCTTGGATCTGTAGGTGCATTCTCTTTACCTTTTACTATTTCCCATAAATTCTTATGCATCATTTGAAGTTGTATTTTTTACTTTCCAAGTATGGAAATTAAAACCATTAAATTTCTCCAATGCAATATTCTCCATATCAATAAAAACTTTAATCAGAAAATGAATGCCTCTACAATCAATAGCTATGGCAATGTTCCTTCCTCTGTGCAGATTACAACAGATCTGTAATTCATGAGGCTCAATTAGGCAACAATCTCATCCATAAACAACAATATAGTGGGTGGGCAATGCGACTCCTCTCAACTGCATTTAGCTTTGACATGGCTCATATTCACAATGACTTGGTCTTTATATTCTTTGTGGCTCCTCTCTACATCAATTTCTTCAAGCTCATTGTTCCTCTCACCTCAACTCTGATACCAAGTAGAAAATATAGAGAGAGTATATTTCACACAACACAATTCAATTCATGTTTCATAGACAAATGGAGTTACATATATAGCATTGAGATCAGGACTCTGAAATATAGATCCTAAGAGAGTGGAGTCTAATTAGCTAAAATAGTAACCTAGAAACTCACAATTACTACACTCATTTAACCTAGAAACTCACAATTATAACACTCATAGTTAACCTAGAAATTCACAATTACAATAGATGTAAGCATTATCTCTAGCAATCCACCTGGACTCTTGATAAGGATAAGACAAAGATGAAACCACTACTACACAATATAATAATACTTTTTAGTCCTTTGAGTGGCTCTGGTTTAGAGATATATATAAAGAACTCAACTCAAAAGCTTAATTTTTCAACTTCTTTCTCTTTCTCTCTCGGTTAGGCCGGTGGCTTTTATGAATTTATAGATGGCATAGAATGAGAGACAGTGGAATTTCAGTTTTAACTTGTAATTTTGAATAGAAGGAATGTAGACTCCAACATTAGTTTGTTTTTTATATGCATATGTATTATGGAGGAAAGTAGATTAAATGCATTTTTACAAAAATGCAATAGTGATTGGTCTTTTAAAAGACTTAGTAGAATGTTCTTGGATATTTTTTTAAGTCATGAACATTTTCTTTATGAGATCACAATATATATATTCAATTTTTATGAATATAAGATTTTTTTCCAAAGGAAAAAAAAAAAAAAAAAAAAAAAAAAAAAAAAAAAAAATTTTCTTTTTCTTTTAAAATAAAAAGTACATTTGTACAAATATGCATATTAAAAATCACATAATCTTCAAAATAATTAAAAGTCCAATATTATTAAAATTAGTAATGATTATACTACTTTATTTTAACAAATTAGGGTTTTGGTTTGATAACAAATACCATTCCAGAGATTTAATAGAATACATCAATTACATCACTTATAATGTTTCCAATCTAATAGTACATATATTGTAATGAACAAGTAAGAAGCTTTTGTAGAACCTATGTTTAATCATGTAGTAATAAATTTATCATAAGAAACATTTCAAAAATATTTAGAGATATTGATTCTTTTTCAGTTTTTGGAAAAATAAACAAAGGAATTATTTTGAATAAAAATTTATGTTTTTTAAAATCAATGATCGAAAATTCAAACACTCATTATTTCTAACATAAATGTATACACCATATCTATTCTTAACATATTTTATGAAAACTTTATATTTTATAATGAATATCTCATATTTCATTCATTGATACAATAATTATATTTTTTAATAAAAAAATAATACAAATATACATATATGCACATTAAAAATTATAACATAATCTTCAAAATAATAAATGATCTAACAAAATTCTAGAGTCCAACAATATTATTAGGTATACCTTCTATATATCTTATATCTAAAAGAACATAATTAATGGTTGAACATTATTATGAAAAAATAATTGATAATATATTCATACTTACATCTCATAAAATCTAATTATGAGAAGATTTTAATAATATAAATATCTTATTACTCTTCAAATTTCCATAATATATATCCTATTACTATTCAAATTTCCAATTTCCATAATAAGTGTAATTGTTATAATTTTCACATGTGTTATTGTTGTAATTTGCATCTACACTCTTATATACTATACAAATATAATCTATATAGTTTCATGATATAATAAAATTTTGTATATCATTATATTTTAAATAGTTTTAAATTTAGAGATATATATATTATGTATTATATATATCATTCTAATTTTAATAATTTACATAAAATAAATATTAATATATAATTTATTTTTTTTGAGTATATACACAAAATAAGATTTTGCAATAATATAATGGATAAATATCAAGTAATTGTGATGCAAGCAACAATATGAGTAGCTATTAATGTTACTAGCATTTAATTGCAATCTCAAACCTTTTCTTTTGTGTATACAGGAAAAACAAACTGTCCTATGACTTTGAATTGGAAATTTCCTTTCCGTAGAACCACCAAGTCCTTTCACTGTGTAATATCTCTTCATCGCATTCTCCTAAGGGCGATTTACTTCCTGGGTATTTATTTCAAGTTTGCACATAATGATGATTTTCCATTGTCTTTTCTCCAGATATCACAGATTGACAATAAACTAGTCAATAATTCAACGTCGAGGAGTCTTCTTTCACCATGCAATCGTTCAATTTCTTAGTTGTTCAACGTTTCCTCCGCCCATCAATGTCGATTTCCGTTCATTTACTTTGGTCACTCCTTGACCACACACATTTATGGATTTAATATTGCCAATACACAACTCAGGAACTTCAATTATATATATATATTATTCATGATCTTGCTTAACGCGGAGCATATTCAAGCCATAAAACAAATCCAGCATTAAATCTAAACTAACACGATTTGATCCAACATTAACCACAGAGGTATTTAAATTAATAACCAAAACGATGAACCGATTCTCAATGGACATTTCAGGATTATTCACTCACACATAAAACGGTGATCTCTCAGTTGCAGAGTATTTCATCACCTCTCCTTTAAGTCTTCAATGAAGAATTGTGTGCCCATTCTCGTATGTATAGCCACTGTCATCTAACAAGTTGAGTCTTGTTTCCACAAGGTTGATCATACACATAAAACCCTCCATCGAATTATCAACTTGAATTTGAGTTTACTCTGTCTATAAATAATTCCCATTTGCCTATCTTGCATACAAACACCATATGTCCAGAAATTTTCCCCGATTTGTGTCAAATCCTTAACCCAAGATTTATTCCTCTCACATTAACAAAATTCTCTTATCTTATCTCTTGAATTCTGAATTCACATGTTCAGATTGGAGTTACATAGTCAACACAAATACAATTCCATAATGAAAACTTCAATTCATTAACAAATCTGTACACACAATTCTACTAAAAAAATCTCTCACTCCTCATTTATCTCTATGGCCAGTTTGACATTCCATGCCACCTACGTGAAATCTCCTCTCGTCTCTCTGCTCCTTTGTCATCACGCCTGCCTCAGAAACACAAGCCTAACTACTAACAACCCCTCCACAATTGGGGGCTTTTCTATTTTGAAAAAAATCCTAGTAGCAACAAAGAAATTGACGAGATGGCTCGATCTCCTTGGGAGATTTGGGCTATACCATCTAACCCTATTTTAACTCAGAAATTGACAACAAATTAACTAACAACAATTATTCACTTAGATTAAGATATTTTGAAATTCAAAACCTTCAAATCCCTATGACTACTAGTCTTCTTCCAAAGCTACAACATGTGACCAATGCATCACATTACTTTAATACGCCTTTGAAGCTCTGCATCAGACTCCCAGGTAAAGAAGAAAATCAAGACCTCTAGGTCATATGCCTCTAATATCAACTTACCAGGCTTCCACACTTTATGCTGCAATCTTCCATTGCATTTTCCTGTAACCTCCTCTTTAGTCAATGAATTTAAACAATTCGTCTCTATCTTCTGTCCATTGTATATTCTCTTGGAATGTTTCAACATGAGTCTTCATAACTCTTCAATTTCCTTATCCAATGTACTTTCCAATGGACAAACATAACTACATGGTAACTTGGTCGCTTTTGAATGAAACATTATATTTTCCATCCGCACTTCCTTCTCATGACATATGAGTTACAAACATTCTCTTACATTGATATCCTTAGAAATTTTATTTTATTTCTTGATTCAATACAATTTTCTATATCAGTAGTTATGTTTTGCTTGAGACCTTCCTTCTTTCCCATTTCACTCATCATTTCAAGGTTCAAATTACACTCCACAATTTCACCTCTCTTGTTTCCCTCCAGGACAATTTCCTGTTTGTCTTCTCCATGCTATAAATATAACATAATACCATCTCTAAGAGACAATATGTCCTCATACACCTTTGCTTCAATCTGATCTTCGGAAACAATATCTTTCTTTGAACTCACTTCATGCTTTCATGTATCTTCACATAGATTCTTACCATAATTATTCAAATCTTCCAACACAAATGTTTCACTCTGTTTCCTCAAGAATTCGATATCCCTGACAACTTATTTTTCAAATTTGTCGCTTATATGATAACTTCCTCATTTTCATTCAACTCTAATTTTGCAACTTGAATGTCTACATGTTGTTTCTCCAATATTTGTTCCAAAATATCTAATTCATGATATAATCTTACCATCTCTTTTGGAATTTCTCCCATGTATTCTATGAAATCTTCATTATCTTCTTCTCTCTACATCAGAAATTATCAACCAACTTTCGCGAAATATTGATTGTCTTCAAAGATGCAGTCCACAATGGTATCCATCCTCCACAAATCTTCTATATTACCATTAGGTTTATGCTCTTTCTTGGAATCCCAACCTTCAAAAGTTGTCATTACACCAAAATCTTTCCACAATATCGATTTTAACAACTTCTCTTCCTCCAATCATAAGATTTTGTGAATCTGCTTCCATCTCTTGAAAGTATATGGGAATTTTTCTTTTCTCCTCTTAAATGACGGCTTATTAGATAGTTGTCAGCCATTGAATGTATCCTACATTCACACATAAAATATTACTTTTAAAACCATGAGACTCTAAAGTCATCTTTGATGATCTCATCCTCAATTTTCTTAGTGACTTTCATTGCCAGAATACTCAATAAGATCCCCCTTGAATTCTATATCAGCTTGTTCAGTTTTACTGAGAAAAATTTATGATTCATGTTCACATGGAAAAACTTCTTTTTGCCATACCATTTCTTTCTCAAGCCCAATTTTCTTGAGATCTCTAACATTCCTCAAGACTAATGAATATAGTCTCTTCCTTTGATACAATGCAAACTATTGCACTCTCTTTCTCTTCATTACCCATCCATAATATTCATCTTCATTACTTTCTTGAATCAACTTCTCTAGTTTACTAAATCTTTCCTTGATCTCAATAAACTCCTTATCATTCCCCTTCCGACTTTCTAAATTCCCTTCAGTTGAACATCCTTCTTCACCTGACTGTAGTATTTCTCTATATTCCTCATGTGATCAAGATAAATCATCTTCCTTCCTAACTTCATGAAAGTATCAAGAAATTGTCTTTTATTACCCAGACCTGAGCAATCTTCATGTCCACATCCAACCATCTTCTTCTTTACTTGTGTGACAGTTTCAAGTGACTGTCGAGAACATTTCAAATTTGTAAAACCTGCATACATACACCAATTGTTAGTTTCAAAATCATACGGCTTCAAGGCCACTTTTGTGGTCTCAAACATCATCTCTTCAAACTAATTTTCATCCCTCCAAGGATTCATGAAACCATCATCTAATCTCATGTCTTCATCTTCATCATTACTCTCACCAAGAACAGGTCCGTGTTCAGGTTCACATAAATAAACCTCTCCCTCCAACACATTCTTTGTTTGCAACTCATCTCCTCACGGAGTACTTCTTCCAGTGAGACTCTTATCATGCCAGGTCTCCTTTGTAAATGAATCCTTGGTTTATTTTCCTCTGAAGAACTTCCAGTATACCTTTGGTCTTCATGTTTCTCTGTACAAACTCTCTCATTACTTCTAGCTGCTTTTATTTCAACCATCTCCCACCTCAATATTTTCGACTTGATCTTCTATGGCCTTCTCTAAACCTTCACTTCTATGGAGTTATCTAACATTACAATCTTCTTTCCCTCAGCAGACTCCTTGATCATTATGATCTGCAACCAAGCCACCTTTACAAGATGACTCCATCAACTTGTTTGTAGATACCACACCAAGTCTTCCTATGCTTGGCCTTCTACTGGTTTCTCTTTTTTCTGATTGTGACTCCCCCTTGAACCTCTAAGATTACCATCAATGGTCATCTCTTATTTCCCCTGTGGACTCCTCTTGTTCCAACTTGTGGGTTGTAAACAGGTTAATAATTCAATGCCCATGAGTCCTCTTTCACCATGCAATTGTTCAATTTCTCGGTTGTTCAACGTTTCCTCTACCCATCAATGTTGATTTCCCTTAATTTACTTTGGTCACTCCTTGACCACACACATTTATGTATTTAATCTTTCCAATACACAACTTAGAATGTCAATTATATGTAGAATTCATGATCTTTCTTAATGCAGAGCATATTCAAGCCATATAACAAATCCATCATTAAATCTAACCTAACATGATTTGATCCAACATTAACCACATAGGTATTTTAATTAATAACCAAAACGATGACCCCATTCTCAATGGACATTTCAGGATTATTCTCTCACACATAAAACCCTGGTCTCTCAGTTGTAGAGTATTTCATCACCTCTCCTTTAAGTATTCAATGAATAATTTTGTGCCCATTCTCGTATGTATAGGCACTGCCATATAACGGGTTGAGTCTTGTTTCTCCAAGGTTGATACACACATAAAACCCTCCATCGAATTATCAACTTGAATTTGAGTTTACTATGTCTATACATAATTCCCATTTGCCTATCTTTCATACAAACATCATATGCATAGAAATTTTCCCCAATTTGTCTCAAATCCTTAACTTAGGATTTTTTCCTCTCACATTAACAAATTTCTCTTATCTATCATAATTCTGAATTCACATATTCAAATTGGAGTTACATAGTCAACACGGAGACAATTCCATAATGAAAACTTAAATTCATTAACAAAATAATACTGAATTCTATCTCAAATCTCTACTCTTGATTCCTCTCTATGACAGTTTGACATTCCATGGCCCACCTCTCTGTGAAATATCCTCGTCTCTCTACTCCCCTTTTTCATCACTTTTGCTCCTCAAGAAACAAAAGGCTAACCCCCTCCATAATTAGAGGGATTTTCTATTTTTTAGAAAAAAAAAAATCCCTACTAATTAGCAACAAAGTGACCAGATGGCAGTCTCATGAGGAGATTTAGTACGCCATCTAACCCTACTAGCAGAGGTGACAACCAATTAAGCGAGAAACAATTATCCCACTTGAATTGAATATTTGAAAATCAAAACCTTCAAATCCCTAGGACTGCTAGTCTTGTTCCAAAGCTACAACATGTGATCAATGCATCAAATTGCTAGCCCTACCTTTTATGCTCCTGCATCAGAGTCCCAAGGTAAGAAAAATCATGAACTCTAGGTCATATGCCTCTAATTCCCAATCACATAGTTTCCATGCAACATAGCATGACTTTCCGCTTTATTCACTTCCCATTACATTTCAGTTCTAATGTCGACTTACCGGGGCTTCCACACTTTATGTTGCAATCTACCATTACATTTTCCTCTAACCTCCTCTTTGAATCGTGAGATTTAAACAATTAGTCTCTTTCTTACGTCCTTTGTACATTCCCTTGGAATGTTTTCAACATGAGTCTTCATATCTTCGAATTTTATATCCAATCTACTTTTCCAATGGATAAACATAACTCCACCCAAGTAGCTGTATCTGCTTTTTGGATAAAATAATTGTGTTTTCCATCCACCGCCCTTCTCATAAACATATGGGTTATTGTGTTTTTCCATCCACACTTCCTTCTCATAAACATATGAGTTATAAACATTTCTCTTACACTGATATCCTTAAGAAATTTTATTTTATGTCTTTAGTTCAACTACATTTTCTATCTCAGTAGTTCTGTTTTGCTTGAGACCTTCCTTCTTTCCTATTTCACTCATCATTTCAGGATTCAAATTACACTCCACAATTTCACCTCTCTTGTTTCCCTCCAGGACAATTTCCTGTTTGTCTTCTCCATGCTATAAAGATAACATAATACCATCTCTAAGAGACAATATGTCCCCACACACCTTTGCTTCAATCTGATCTTCGGAAACAATATCTTTCTTTGAACTCACTTCATGCTTTCCTATATCTGCACATAGATTCTTACCATAATTATTCAAATCTTCCAGCACAAATGTTTCACTCTGTTTCCTCAAGAATTTAATATCCCTGACAGCTTCTTTTTCAGATTTTTCATATATGACAACTTCCTCATCTCCATCCAACTCTAATTTTGCAACTTGAATGTCTACCTGTTGTTTCTCCAATCTCTGTTCCAAAAGATCTAATTTATGATATAATCTTACCATCTCTTTTGGAATTTCTCCCATGTATTCTATGCAATCTTCATTATCTTCTTCCTCTGCATCAACTATCAACCAACTTTCTTGATATTGATTGTCTTCAAGATTAACAATCCACAATGACTGTCCATCCTCCACAAAATCTTCTATATTACCATTCAGTTTATGCTCTTCCTTGGCATCAACCTTCAAGGATTGTCCATTACCTGAAAAATCTTTCACAACATCATTTAACAAATTGTTGGCCCTTGACCAAGTTTTGAGGAACACTTGGTCATATTTGACCATTTTTGGGACTTCAACAACTTGTCAAATATGGAGTGCAACGTGAAGCAGAAATCGTTGAAGATAGACCCCTTTTTGGGTCCTTTTAGGGTTTGGGGGATAATGTAATGGGAAAGGGATGTCAGCCCGTGGGTTTACCCACGCTTAGGCCCTTTTGTAATATATAAATAGAAGGCTAGGCGAGGTGAGTAAAGAGGACAATCTATGTGATTTCTTAGTGCAAGCGGATGATATATCTATGTGATGTAGGCTAAGTGTCGAGAATTGAATCTGTGTGATCAAGGCTTTGTGCATTTTTTGTAAGACTTGCAGAGCCGAGTGCAAGTCCCTATGAGAGACTGTAGAAGGCTTTGTGTTGTAGCGCAAGGAAGAAGGATCTAGTGAGTTGCACAAATATTTTGTCCTATGTGGAGTAAGGGTTGTTGAGGCTCTTTTTTGTAACTGCTTGACTGAGATAATAAAGAAGAAGACTTTGTGGACGTAGCCCCAGGGTGGGGGTGAACCATGGTAAATCTGTGTGTTGTGCTTTGTACCTTGACCTAATGTGTTTGTCTCTTCCTTTGGTAAGTTCTTTGATGTGTTTAGATAGATCTATTTATGCTTTGTGTTCTGAGATATGAATGAATGTTAGATCTAGTAGGTAAGATGCTTAATGCTTGATCTGTCGAATCTAATCTATCTTGTTGTGGCTAAGTGCTGAATTATATTAGATCTGAGTACATACTGCGATGCTCTGTGCTATCTACGAAGTATCCTAAGGGTTGAATATTGATGAATAATCTATGCTAGGTGATTTATAAGTGTTATAATCACAAATCTGTGTCCCAGCTAAGGTTGCATACACCTGGGTTTTGCAACCACCCCTGCCTCTACCTCGGGTGAGACTTCATATACTTCATAGGTGTTGTCGAAAGGGCTGGTAGTTAGGGTTTTTTTGGTGATTTTTTGTAGCATTAAACCCTGGGTCTGCCCCTGTACCAAAAAGTAGTTGTTACAATCGAGCAACAACTAGAAGGACCTATCAGTGAAGCGGTTGTTCAGGAATTCACTAAGCAAGAAGCAGTAGCACAGAGACAAGTTGAAGCAGCTCGATCCAAGCTCGATACCTTTGAGGCAAAGTTACCCAGACCTAAGTGACTTGGGATGAGTCATAGGTGAGTGTTGGGGGCATGTGGGCCCTTGACCAAGTTTTGAGGAACACTTGGTCATATTTGACCATTTTTGGGACTTCGACAGCTTGTCAAATATGGAGCGCAATGAGAAGCAGAAATCATGGAAGCTAGACCCCTTTTTGGGTCCTTTTAGGGTTTTGTGGATAATGTAATGGGAAAGGGATGTCAGTCGATGGGTTTACTCATGCTTAGGTCCTTTTGTAATATATAAATAGAAGGCTATGCGAGGTGAGTAAAGAGGACAATCTATGTGCTTGCTTAGTGAAAGTGGATGATATATCTATGTGATGTAGGCTAAGTGCTGAGAGTTGAATCTGTGTGATCAAGGCTTTGCGCATTTTGTGTAAGACTTGCAGATCCAACTACAAGTTCCTGTGAGAGACTGTAGAAGTATTTTTGTTGTAGCGCAAGGAAGAAGGATCTAGCGAGCTACACAGATCTTCTGTCCTATGTAGAGTAAGGGTTGTTGAGATCTGTGTTGTAACTACTTGACTGAGATAATAAAGAATAAGACTTTGTGGACGTAGCCCCAGGTTGGGGGTGAACCACAGTAAATCTATGTGTTGTGCTCTGTGCCTTGACTTGATGTGGTTGTCTCTTCCTTTGTTAAGTTCTTTGATGTTTTTAGATAGATTTATTTATGATTTGTGTTCTGAGATATGAATGAATGTTAGATATAGTAGGTAAGATGATTAGTGCTTGATCTACCAAATCTAATCTATCTTGTTGTGGCTAAGTGCTAAATTATCTTAGATCTGAGTAAGTACTGCAATGTTCTATGTTATATGCGAAGTATCATAAGGGTTGAATATTGATGAATAATCTATGCTAGGTGATTGCTAAGTGTTATAATCACAAATCTGTGTCCCAACTAAGGTTGCAGACACCTGATTCTTGCAACCACCCCTTCCTCTACCTCAGGAAAGACTTCATCTTCTTTGAATGTGTTGTCGAAAGGGCCGGTAGTTAGGGTTTTGTTGATGCGTTGTTGTAGCGTTGAACCCTGGGTCTACCCCTGTGCCAACACAACTACTCTTCCTCCTTCATCATAATATTATGTGAATCTCCTTTCATCTCTTGAAAATCCATAATTTTTCTTTTCTCCTCTTCTATGACAACATTAGATAGATGCCCTTCGTTAATGTATCCTACATTCACACATAAAATATTAGTTTTAAAACCATGAGACTCTAAAGTCATCTTTGATGATCTCATCCTCAATTTTCTTAGCCGACTTTCATTGCCAGAATACTCAATAAGATCCTCCTTGAATTCTATATCATCTTCTTTAGTTTTCCTGAGAAAACTTTCTGATTCATGTTCACATGGACAAACTTCTTTTTTCCATACCATTTCTTTCTCAAGCCCATTTTTCTTGAGCTCTCTAACATTCCTCAAGACTAATGAATATAGTCTCTTCCTTTGATACAATGCAAACCATTGCACTCTCTTTCTCTTCATCACCCATCCATAATATTCATCTTCATTACTTTCTTGAATCAACTTCTCTAGTTTACTGAATCATTCCCTGATCTCAACAAACTCCTTATCATTCCCCTTCCGACTTTCTGGATTCCCTTCAGCTGAACATCCTTCTTCACCTGATTTTATTCTTTCTCTATATTCCTCATGTGATCATGAGAAATCATCTTCTTTCCTAAATTCACGACAATATAAAAAAAATGTCTTTTATTACCCAGACCTAAGAAATCTTCATGGCCAAAACCAACCATCTTCTTCTTTACTTGTGTGACAGTTTCAAGTGACTATCCAACATATTTGGAATTTGTAAAATCTGCATACATACACCAATTGTTAGTTTCAAAATCATATGGCTTCAAGGCCTCTTTTGTGGTCTCAAACATCAGCTCTTCCAACTGATTTTCATCCCTCCAAGGATCCACAAAACCATCATCTAATCTCATGTCTTCATATTCATCATTACTCTCACCAAGAACAGGTCCTTGTTCAGGTTCACATAAATAAACCTCTTCCTCAGCACACATTCTTTGCTGCAACTCACCTCCTATGATTTCTTCTTCCAACTGAACTCCTGTATCGTACTTCAGTCTTCGTTGTAATTGAATCCACTTGATTCGTTTCCTCTGAAGAACCCAGCCATACCTTTGGTCCTCCATATTTGTCTGTACAAACTCTCTTATTACTTCCAACTACAATTTTATTTCAGCCAACTCCCTCTCAATCTTTTCCTAACTTGATCTTCTATGGACCTTCTCTAAACCTTCACTATGATTATCATCAACCACAATATTATTTCCCTCATGAAGTCCTCTTTGTTCATCATGGACTACGACCAATCCATCACTACAAGTTGACTCCATCAACTTGTCTGTAGACACCACACCAAGTCTTCCCATGCTTGGCCTTCTACTAGTTTCTCTTTTTCTGATTGGGAATCCCCCTTGAACCTATAATATAACCAACAATGGTCATCTCTTCTTTCCCCTGTGGAATCCTCTTGTTCCACCTTGTGGGCTGCAAACAACCTCTTCTACTTTTGAAACAAGTACAACACTTGTTACCAATCCCAAGTCATCTCTTGGTGACTCTACTTTTTCTTGTCTCTTCACACAGAACCTTCCCTTGAGCACTCTTTCTCTTCATCTTTAAAATTTGATAGGTCATTGCCTTACAACTACTCAATTTTCTTGGAGAACTACAGTTAGTCCCCCTTCCCCAGCAATGCACTATGTTGTCTTGGCTCATGCACAATCTTCTTTCATTCTAGTTTATCCACCAAGGGTTTATTTATACCCTATGCACTTAATATCTCTTCCAACCTTTAGTTATACATATTCACTACCTTCCACTCATCTTCTCTTTCTTTCACCTGCATGCAACTAATCTCTTCACACAAAATCCAATGAATCTCAAAACCTTTTACCTCTTACCAGTGTATGCTTCAACCATATCACTGCTGTAATTTCTTTTTGTTGTTCTGCAAGACAAGAACACTTCTTTTCAGGTTAGTATTCAACAAAACCTATTCTACTTCTCTTCCCAAGCTAGAATATCTTCCATGCACTCTGAAAGCTATGCACTTTCATATACTAATCCTGCAATCAACCTTTTTTTCATAAACAATTCCAAAACTTTCAAAACATATTACCTCAAATCTGTAAGGTCTCTTCCAACAGAGCCTTATAAAACATAAGTTAAAATAGAGAAATGCTATCCTAACTTTTAACCATTCATTATTCAACATAATTAAAATTTATGAGCAACATCATAATAAACAACATATTCAGCATATTCAACAACATCATAGTAAACGACATATTCAACATATTCAACATCATGATAATAAACCACAAATTCAACATATTAATGAAAATACATACCTCTAACTAATGTCATTGTTGTTCTCCAAATCTGCCTGATGCTCTGCCCAAAATTGACTAACCTCCCAGCCAGCTAGGAACATAGCCTCTACAGCTCCCTAACTCCAGGATTCCTGACCCTTGAGCCCAAAACTCCCAGCAACAGGTGCCCCCTATCTCAGTCCACCAAACTCCAACAAGTTCCTCAAGCAAAAACCAGTACCAAGCTACTCTAGCCCCAAACCAACAATACAATCCTCTCCTCTCTCAAAATGATGCTCTCTCCCAAAAATCCAAAAATCCTCTCTCGAATGTTTTTTCCTCCTCTTATCCTCCTTCCCCCCTCTCTCATTCACCTCCTTCTCCCTTTCATTAAGATTCACCCACCTTATCCCTCCATTCAATGCCAACCACCTTATCCCCTTTCTCTTTAATGGTTCCCTCATTCGATACGTTAAGTTTCCATTTAATAAATTAAAATTTATTAAACTCAAATTCATTAACCAAATATTTAATGATGAAATTAATTAATTAATTAATTAACTAATATACATTAAACAATTATTAAATCAGGACAATTAATTAATTAATTAATTAACTAATATACATTAAACAATTATTAAATCAAGATAATTAATTAATTACTTAGGGTTGTTACATACACCCGCCCTTCAAGAAACTTCATCCCGAAGTTAAAGTATTTTAAGATACAAGGGAAAAGACACAGGGTTCACACATTCATATTCAATAACCAACATTATCAGTAAGTAAGCCAAGAAAACTTATACATACTAGTGTACATGTGGAAGAAATGCATGTGTAGCTAGTACATACAAGTCTCGTGCATGTACTAATAACAATAACTATCACCTCTATAGTAATTTATGTATGCATCCAATCCATTCAACAAGACTATTCATTTTATAAAATAT